>VYZX01001585.1:153534-194082 GCA_013401335.1 Brachypteracias leptosomus | reverse complement strand
TTTTTTTAAATTTTAAGCTAATAATCACAAAATGAAGGGATTTCAAGGGAGAAAACTTGAGGTGCTCACTTTTGAGATCACTTCTTCAATAGTCTGTGATTAAAAGCTGTCTCTGTGTTTTCTTATTGAGGCGTCAGAATGAAACGGTGTAAATTTGACTAATTGCACTCGTTTAAAGTTGTTTAATTGAATGCACTGAGGCTGTGTAACTTGTTAACAGTCGTGTCCTTTTCTTTGCTTTGAGCAGTTTTACTCTGGGCACCGATCTCCTCACATTCCATATAGGTTATTGCACCTGGTATGGACTCATGCACGGCATTTAGCAGGGTACGAGCAACAAGATGCACACGAGTTCCTCATTGCTGCATTAGATGTGCTACACAGACACTGCAAAGGTAAGGCTGGCACCAAGGCTGCCATCAACAAGGAATATTGCATCAAAAGGAGGTAGAACAATCTCTTCTTAAGTCTAGTGTCTTCCAGTAGAGCAGTCACAGCAAACTCCTTTTAAAATGGTAAAGATTTATAAATAAACAACCCCTTCCCACTGTCAGAAGTTACCTGGAGTTAGGAGGCAGCCAAGGCTGCACATTGATTTGAATCACCATTGTGCTCTGCTCTTACTGGTTGTGAGTCACTATCTTTTCTTTTAAATTGCCATTTTAATTCTATTTATACTTAGGTAGTTAGAGCTCTTACTCAGTGTGTCATGGGACTGGTGAAAATAACATAGGGGAGGCTATGGCTGTTCTGCTTAAATATTATTCTGCTGGATTATGATGCCAAATTGCTCAGAGAAATGTGAATAAGAAAAAAAATAAGTGTTTGCTTTTGGTGTCTTTTTTATTTGTACATAAAAATACATAGGAAAAATATTCGGTGCTTTTAGAGTTGAAGTATCTAAGTCTTGAATTGATCTGATAATATTGTATGAAATTATGTATTTCTTGCTAACAGAACTAAATCTGAACTGAAAATTTCCCAATCTGCCAATATTTGATCTAGGTTGATTCCCTTAAGCACAGAAATTTTTACTGTAGGGGAAAAATAGTAGGGTTGATACTAGCAAAACAAAAAGAATCCTTGGTAGCTAAAAATAAGCTTTAAAGCACTCAACTTTCCTCTAGTGCTCTTAGAAAAGGCTCTTAGAGGGTAGGTTTTTGGCTTATCAGAGGACTACCAAAGGGAAAGCTGCTGCTGCTTTGAAATGTTTTGAAGTCTTGCTTTTATCTTTGAGATAGTCTTACATGGTAGCAGATGTGCTTGTTGGGATTCATAAGAGATGTCCTCCAAAGGAGTCTTCTCCAAATAGGGTGTTGGTAAGGACAGGAGCACGTAGAGCAGCCCTTCTGGAATTCTCAATGCCTCTCTTTGGACAATCACTGATTAAATTCCATAAACCTCATGAAACTAGTGCTGAAATTCTGTGAGGAATGGAGTCTGTCCAAACACTGACCTCTCACTTCTTACCACTGAGGAAACTCAGCTGCAAACAAATACTTCATGGTTCCCCTAAAGTTTCTCAACTACTGATCTTGAAGCTTTTTCATCATCTTTGATAGAAGATGTTTGTATTTCTCCTATACTTCCCTCCTTTGTGAAGGAGGAATATTTTCTTCTCAGAATTCTTGGAAAGGTAAAGGTCCCTCCACCCTTTTCAAGCTGGTGAAGAATCTGAAAATACTTTTTTTTAAGGTGTAGTTTGGCTTTAAATGAGCAATCTGTCTGATGCATCTTCTGCAGTTAACAACAAACTCAAGCTTTCTCCAATCTTTCTATTCCTGGGTCTATTTGGCCTCTCCAGCCTGAATGAAAATGAACCAATCTGTCCTGAAAATTTTGTTAGACATTCTAAGAAGAGCATGTGCACGTGTGTGGGTTCTTTTACTGCTGGTTGGATATCACAAATGTGTTGAAAACACTGATTTCTGAATTGCTGTCGTTTCAAGGACTGAAATTCAGTTATTTAATGAATATCCTGAATTTTGGACATAACTCAGCACCTACAGCACTACCAGTGGGAAAGCAGCCATGCTAGAACCTCAACATCTGTGCACCCAGGGTTTTAAATTTCTTTCTCAAGAAGCAAACTTTTATTATACTATGGAAAATAATCTGTATATAACATCAGAGTAATTTAAAAGAAGTGGTTGACCCCTTGTGTGGGAACCAAACCAGTTCATCTAAACCAGAATTTCAGGTATGGTCATGATAATAAAGCACTTTTGGAAGGAGCTGGTTTGCTCTGTAGTGAGAAAGTTTTCCCACTTTTGTGTGCACACAGACACACACATGCTTGTGAAGTAAAATTATTATTACTAATAGTGAGAATGTGTCCTAAAGCTACAATAAGCAAATAATGCCTCCCCTGCCAATATTAAATATTTATTTTACTGAGTCAAAAAAAGCTTTTAAAGCTTCCAGTCAATAGTAATCAAGGTCTACAATTAACACACAGTGAAGTAAAAAAAGTCATGGAGAAAATTTTATCCAAGAGCCTTTGGTTTTGGACATTATTCATCATTGCCAAGGCTTCAGGCACCAATATAAATGAAAGTGTTCCTTATGCTAAGAACTATATAAATATCCAGTGATGTTTGTTTGGCTGACACTGGTTATTTATACCTTTTCTGTTCCATTTACTCAAGTTTCTAAGAAGTCAGGGAAAGCTGTGAAGGCTCATTATTGATATCCCTGGATGCTTAATTTAGGAAAACCACATAATTTTGGTGTGCATTTAAAGATAAGTTTTGTACCATTGCATCCTACAAAGCATAAAATTAGCTGCTCTGAGGTTCACAGAGGGGCTGGCCCAGATAGTTGGTTGGGTTTTTTTAATGCTGGTTAAATATATACTTTGATTTAGTGGCATCTGTGAAGTTTTGGATGCCCAGGATGCCTCCATGGTCACCTGTAAATCATGTCTCAGGGGTGGTAACTCTGCCAGCACCATTGTGTGGAGCTGTGGCATCAGTGCAGGGCATGTTATCAAGACCCCTCTACACTACCTAGAACATATTTCTGAATAAAAGGAATCTATGTTTATGTAGCACTGGTTTTAATTCCAATTGGAGAAAGATGGACTAGCTGGAAAAGAGTATTTTGGTAGGGAAATAAAAACCACTAAGCTATTAATTACTCCTCTTTCTTCTCCATTGACCCAAAGTGTGCACAAGGTCTGTCCCTAAATGCATACTCCAGCTAAAAATGCAAGAGCTTCCTTAAATATGAATTCTTTTCCCAACATTGCTATTATAAATGATATTTAGAGTGGTGTCTGCATTTTGTGCTGCTCAGCCCTTGTTGCTGCTTCACTAGTGCTCAGGGTTCTGCAGTGTCATTGTACATTGGCATTCCTGGTCCTCCTCACCACAAAAGCTTCCAGATGAGATTTGCAGCTCACTTTACATCAGGTATTGGCTTCTTCACCAGAATAACACCATAAACAGCCTTGCTGTGTAGGTAGCAGCCATTACCAAATCTAACCATGCACCTGGACTTCAACCTGCATTGATTTTGATCTTTAAAATGCATGAGAACTTTGATTTTCAATCTCTGAAAATGTTTGGATTATAGAAGATGCTGAAAACAATCAGACATTGACCTGTTGGTGCTTTCAGTCTTGTGCTTAGACTCTTCTCTGAAGAACAAGGGCAAAATATCCCCCACTCTTCATGTGGGATCCTTCAGGAGCTCCAGGGCTCTTCACTTGTTAGAGGAATGTCAATAATGGGTATTTTTGTCTGTAAAACATTAGAATCATAGAATATTTTAGGCTGGAAGGGACTTCTAGAGGTCCAACCTCCCTACACCAGCAGGGACATCTCTACCTAGGGCAGGCTGCTCAGAGCCCCATCATAGAATCATTATGGTTGGAAAGGACCTCTAGGAGCATCAAGTCCAACCTTCATCCCAGCATCTCCCTGACCCCTAGACCATGGGAGATGATCAGCTTTTAGTCAACACAACAAATACATCATTAATTATCAGTGCTCTGGAGGGAGTTTGGGGTTCTAACTCTGCCCACTCCCATAACCATGAGGTTCCAGTCATCAAACTCTTCCTAGTTGACAAACTTTGTCTCAGACATACTTAAATTTGGAGAAATTTAGGCCAGAGTGATTTTCTTGTATGGAGCAAGACTGCAATTCAAAAGTTAATGTTCAGCCCAGTGAAATCACCAGCTGTGGGTTTGGTTTGTTGTTGTTGTAATTTATTTATTACAAGAGCAACAACAACCAAGCAGCAGAGAGGGGCATTTGTACACAAAGGTTCAAAAATCAAGATAAAAAATAAAAGTATCTTCTATTTCCATCCCAAACTTTACTCATCCAGTGTTATTTAATTGTCTAACAAAAAAAAAATAGTGCTTTAAAGCTGATTATTCCTCATTTATCTATTTTTTTTTGTGAAGCATTTTGCATTTATCTTTAAAAACAAAGCAAATGTGGAGCCTGGTGACAGAGACTGAATGATCTGCTGAGACTGGGGAGCAAACCACTGCCCTGCTCTGTGGATTCCACGTGTAGGAACTGACAAAGCATGTGCTTGTGGAACCTGGCATCTGCTGTGGTGCACATGAATTTGTGCTCACTGCTCTGTCCTAAAGAGTAACAGGCACGTGTTCAGAACATGAGGACCAAAGTAGAGCAGAGGAGAAAATGCCCCTTTTAAAATCTGTCCCTTTTAAAATCCCTTTTTCTCGTTTAAAATACATCATGGAAGTTGGAAGCAAAACTTCTGTATTTTTATTTTAAAACCAATAGGAATCTGTAGCTGTTCTTACAGTTGTTAGGTATGATTTAGCTTTAGGAATATATTAAATACCTATATATTTGATCACAAATATGCTTAGTTATTGCACAGACACAGTAATTTCCAGGTTGGTTTGCAACAGTTGCATTTAATTGGGATCCAAACTTTTAAACTCCATTTTCTGCCATTCCCATAGTGTGTCCAGTGATGTATTTCCAAGTTTGCCTTTAATCTTGTGCTGCCCAATCTCTTCCAATGAGCTCCCAATTCCCCTACTAGGAATTATTTTAAAATAAAAATTATTTTAAAATTAAAATTATTAATTTAATTATTTTAGTTAAGCATTAAAACCACAAATGTATGAAGCTAAATCCCATTTTTTAAGAAACATTGAAGGGAACCTGAACTTGAGCACAACAATCTAGCAGCTTCTAGTTCTCAGCTGCATAATATACCTCCTCTCAGCATCTGTTCCATATTGACAAGTGTGAGTAGGTGGTTATCTGACTTTTTTTTCTCCCTTCTCTCCAACAAAATGTCAGGGGAAATGATGTTGAGTGGGTAATGTCCTTCTGTTGTGCTGGGAACAAGCTCACAGGGTATTCTTTGGAGACCCTCTCAGCACTGATCCTAATTGACTTGGGTAATTGAAAAGGGAAGGAGTGTGGGTTCTCTCCTTGGGTGGAGCTGGCTGGGGTTGGAGGTGTCCAGCAGGGATGGTACCTGATGGTTTCTCTGCTTCTGGCCCCCTCAAAATAAAGCCAAGGGAGATAATGTCTCAAATGATGAAGTTACAAGGATGTGACAGTTGCTTGTTCCTTAAAAGGGGAAGGTGGAGTTTTAAAAACAAGGGTAAAACTATTGAATTGGTTTGAAAATCCACATGTAGTCTTCAAAGCTTATAAGGGATCCTTTTCTAAAGATAAGGAGCAACTTGCACAGTCTCCATAGTATCTACTCCATTCATTCATAAGTGGGACCTTGTGAAGATCTTAAGTTCAGTAAGATTGAGCTGAAATTCCCATCATGAAATGCCTGAGACTGACTCAGACAACCCCCAACCCTCATACGTTTGAAATCTTAATTTTAGAGCATTTTCTTCAAGAGCCATTTTAAGGAAACAGTGTTGATTTCCTTAACAATGCAAACAAAAGTTTCCAAAGGGGGCAGCTGAGGGATAATTGTTCTGAGGTATTTGGGATCTAATTAACTCAAGTGGAGCTGAGTAGGTATCACCTATGGCTGCTTTTCCACACTTAGTACCAGGAGGAACTTTTAGCACTTCATATAATATTTTTTAACAAACTTCTAAAGCTTCATTAGAAAAAAAAAATACATTTACTCCCTCCTGCTGCAAGGAGACTCCAGCTGGAGCCCCTTCAACACAAGAAGAGCGGTGAAGTTTTGCCCTATGCTTTTAGTTTCTTCAGGTTTTTTCTCTTGACTAGATATTAATTGGGTTTGAGTAATAGCTGAGAGTTGAGGAGTCAGCATCTTGGTATTTCAGTTTCAGAAAAGAAATGCTTCCCTAGGACCTAAAGATACAAGGAAATCAGGGAAAACTTAATTGTGACATAGCAGTTCCTGTTATAGGAGGTTGGAAGACATCTTAAGATGTAATTTATAAAGTCATTAGCTGGTGCTGTGAACTAGATTGTTTGTGCCTCTGTTTACAGAGCAAAACCAAGTGCATCCTTGTTTTCCTACCCAGGAAAAATAATCAGTACAGTCTTGAAAACCAACAAGTATTTTGCTCCTAGGTCATCTATGGGGTGTGGAAGGAGGATGCCTCAAAGCTGAGCCTTTTTTTGGTTATTTAATGCTCTGGCTGGTCTGAGAAAGCTGCACTGGCCTCATGTCAGCACTCAAATCATAAAACTGAATTGCTGTGCTCCTGAGACCTGCAGGGACAGTTTGTAATGCCTGAAAGGTGGGGGTGTGCTCAGTGTGCCCCTTGGGAACCAGAGGAGTGCAGTGTCTGAAGAAGCTGGAGGAGACACAGCACTTATCTTCCCACTTGAGATAAGGACATCCTTCATTTTCTCACTGGTGGAAACTTGAATGGGAAGCACACGTTGATGGTGAACAGCCAGGATGGAGGCTGGAGATTGATGGGTCTTAAACCTACTCCTTTTACTCTCAGAAGTTGACTGGGATAGATCTAAATGTAGAATTTGCTGATAATTCTCATCTTTTAAGTTAGAAAAATATTGTGCTATTGAATACTCTGCCTGGTGCTGCTGTGGTAAAGAGATGGCCATTATTTTTTACATAGAAATATTAAACAATGGTGCTCGAAGTGAAGTTTAAATCCTCGTTTTCCTGACCCACCTTGGCAACTCCATCCTTGTAGGAACTGATCTTTATACCAGATAGTGCAGAGCAAATCTCTGTGAAGGGAGATGGGGCTGTACCCTGGAAAAGGGGCTGGCAAACAGCTGATATGACCAAAAGCTTTACTTCTATAGGAGTGAACTGCATTTAGTCACCTCCTGATTATCTTTCATATTTTTCTAGGAGTTTTCTTCTTGCTTCTTTGTTGCATATTGGAAAAAAATATATATTTTCAGGGTTCTATATAGTCAGTGTGAACTTGCAGCGTGTAAGTTTGTGTTGCAAAGAGTTACTGGAGGCACAGCCCAAGACAAACCCCTGTTCCCATGGAGGATTTTGGACTTCTGAGCCTGTGTTTTGCATTCCTCCAGGTGATGATAATGGGAAGAAGGCCAACAACCCCAACCACTGTAACTGCATCATAGACCAAATCTTCACGGGCGGACTGCAGTCTGACGTTACCTGTCAAGTCTGCCAGTAAGTACAGTTCTTCTTCTCATTCTGCACTCTGATTTGAACCTGTGCTCCCTCCAGTGCTCTGAATCTTTTCTTTCTTTAAACCCAATAAAATACCAGCAAAATTCCAGCAAGACAAGGATACAGCATCACCTAAATGCAATCAGTTGCCAGTTAACTGTCGTATATTAAATACTAGAAAGCTACCTGGAAAATACAACTTATGGACATAATTACTAGTCTGTAAAAGGTTGTTCTTTCCCAAGTTCATGAGGAAAAGACACCCAAAATCTCTTTGGTTTTGAAAGTATGTAATTGCCACTACATATGAAGAAAATTCTAATGTACAACCATATTTTCCTTCAGTTGGGAGCCTCATGGCTCATGAGGAGAGGTTTTAAAGAGCCTGGTACCTGTTGTAGTCTCAGATTCCACATAAATGAATGTTTTACAAGAGTAAGGAAGAAAATTCTGATGTATAACCATATTTTCCTCCAGTTAGGAGCCTCAGGGCTCATCAGGAGAGGTTTCAAAGAGCCTGGTACCTGATGTAATCTCAGATTCCACACAAATGAATGTTTTACAAGAGTATGGAAAAATATTCTTGTTGTTCTGCTCTACTGGAGCAAGTTGATTTCTCTGTCAAGATGTTTGGTGTTGCCATAGTGCAGGAGTCAGAGTTCTTGTTTTTTGTTCTCTAAACTTTAGTTCTTTATTAGTTCTTTAGAGTTACACTGTCCCACAGATGGACTGTGCTCTGCTTTCATTCTCAGGTTCCTGGGGAGGTTTGCTGAAGATTTACTGTAAGGAAAACAGAGGAAATTTTGTTCTTTGCCTGGAAGAGCCACAGAATCCTTAGATGATAGTGAAAAGCTTGATGTGTTGTGACACAGTATTAGCCTTGCTGAAACCTTAACAAAAGTTTTCTTTTGAAAATTGACAAATGAAGCTGGAAAAAAGGCAGAAGAATGTAGATTGCAGAGAGAAATATACTAGTTTTAGAGGGAGAGGGAACTCAAAAAGTAACAAATACAAGCAGAGAAAGCTTCCAAACTAGGAGCTTAGACTCCTGGAGTTCTCCTAAAAATGTAAACACTGGAAGAAAAAGTTTGAGTCAATACAAGTTAAAATTTTGAGCTTTTTCCCTAGTCTAGTTGTTGGCTTGTCTTCAGCTTTCCTATAGAGGAATCTGCTCAAGACCATGTGCTGCTTCTTGATGCACTTATTCTGTGGCCTTTCAAATCCCAAATGTTGTAGGAGATGCTAATAGGACCTGCAAAGGTTATTTCAGTGCACTACTGTGTGGCAAAAGTATTTGGCTCTCTCTTGAAGTAACCTTAAGCACCATCTTCCATGTCTTGACCAGAGAACCATCCTTCTGTACTAGTTAGGTTGCACATCAGAGATGCTGGCTGGTTTATACTGGTCACCAGTATGACCAGTACCTCTATACCTGCTTATTCGCTTTGAGTCACAGGGCTCCAGCAAGGGGGAGAAGGTATTAAATGCATATATTTTGCATTTAGTACATGGTATACCTTTCCTAAAACGTATGGATTTAAATATTCAGGAAAACAACCAGATGTGGGAGAACACTCTGGAGTAAACTCTATTTTCTGTCATCTTTGAGTGCCCTCTAGGGGTGATGTAGATCCCAGAGCTCCTAAAAGCATCTGGTGTGCACCCTAAAGGGACAGAGGTTTAATTTTCAACGTGTCTGAAACCTCTTCCTTTTTCCCCAGCGGCGTTTCCACAACGATAGACCCTTTTTGGGACATCAGTTTGGATTTGCCAGGCTCCTCCACCCCCTTCTGGCCGCTGAGTCCGGGGAGCGATGGCAGCGTCGTGAACGGGGAGAGCCACGTGTCGGGCACCACCACCCTCACAGACTGCTTGCGAAGGTAGGAAACCACCCCCAGACCACCTAGAGGGGTGTCAAAAGAATTTGCCTTCATCTTATTCTCCAGGTGGCACTGAGTGATGCTTTGTCGTGGTATTGGGCAGAAGAGAAGTCCCCAGAAGGACCTTGTTGTGACCTTCCCGTACCTGAAAGGGGCCTATAAGGCAGGGACAAAACTATTCACGAGGGTTTGGATGAGGGGTGATGGTTTTAAGCTAAAAAAGGGTAGATTTAGGTTGGATATTAGAAAGAAGTTCTTTAATCTGAGGGTGACAGATCAGTGGAATGGGCTGCCCAGAGAGGGGGTGGAGGCCCCATCCCTGGAGTCCTTCAAGGTCAGGCTTGATGGGGCTCCGAGCATCCTGCCCTAGGTAGAGACATCCCTACTTATTGTAGGGGGGGTTGGCTGGATGACCTTTGGAGGTTCCTCTCAACCCAAACCATCCTATGATTCTACATTAACCCCAAACAAGATTTTTATAGGTATTTTAAGTTTTTTGTATAAAAAGTGAGATGATGAAGGCGGCTCAGAGGAACAGTTGGCCTGACAATAAGCAATCAAAACCAGTTGCCATGCAATGCAGAAAGAAACCAAATTTGACATTGGCTGCTGCCAGGCAATGTGGTTTTGAATGATCTAAGCCACTAGTGACTGTCTCCTGGTTGTCACCTAAGGAAGCACCTAGACTTCACATTTAATTGTCTGAATTTTAAGACCAAATATGAATCTGACTCTGCTCTAAGCAGAGCTTAAGGTCAGCTACAACTACACTTGGCAGAGGGGATGGCAGTAATAGAGCTTTCAAAGAAGATAATTCTGAGCAGGAAACCTGGGCATCTTGGAAACAAGGAACTGGAGAGAATGTTAAAGTTTCATATGCAGTTAACTTTGACTTTCAGATCTGTTAAAAGATCATTCCCTCGTGGCAAATGCAGTTATCTGTCTGAGGAAGAGGTTACCTGTAGCCTGGGGCAAAGCTAATCCTCCTGAAATAAAAATTCATACCCTCTGACATCTGATTTCCAACCTTTTTGATGCTTCTAAGATGATAGTTCTATTATTTATATATTTTATTAGTACAAATGAGAATTTGCTGATGCAAAAATGCATCAGGACACAAAACCAGACAAATTTTGGTGGTTTCCTTCAACATGGGGATTAGTAGAATCAGAGAAAAAAGATGATGATAGGGAGAGAAGAACATCAGGTTCAAAGATCCTCTTGGAGAGGATGGATTTTGGAAAGAAGCTGAACTCTTAACAGATAAAGAGATGGGTCTGGGCTTTTTACCCCAAAGTTATCAAGCAGGTTGAATATTAGATTCAAACAAGGAAGGTTTGTAACTTCATGTCAACTAGTGTGGCCACACAACTTGAATTTAGCTTGAAGAAGGAAAGATTGAGCAGGAATATGGCAAAAAGCAGAAAGATGTAGGTGCTCCTGCAACAATAACACATTTATAAGCCTTTTTATAGACTTAAAAGTAAAAAAAAGTGTCAAAAACCCAAGATTGGTGGTGCATAGGGTAGGAAATCTTGTTAGTCAAGAAGTGGAAGTCTGAACTTAGAAGAGAAGACTTAGTCCATCCTCCCAGCCCTTTCTGTGCTGACAGACTCTGAAAAAATGAGGGATATTTGCCCCAGTGTGCTGTGAGAACACAGAGGTAATATATTTTCTCTAAGCAGCTCCCTGCTCTGCAATGGTCTCTTCCTATAGCTCCCTTGAGCACTCGTGTCTGAAAATTTTGAAAGAGATTTCTCTAGTTGTCAACACCTTGGAAGATCTCTGTATTCTGAAAAGAACTCGTTGTTTACAGCCCTTTCCATCTCAGAGCTTTGATCTGTGCCCTGGAGGGCTACAAGCTAGGAGAGTGTCCTGCAGGTAGCATGCAGCTGAGCACAGAAATCCTGTCATCTTGCTTCAGAACTTCCCTAGCAAGTGTTTCTGGGTTTGAAAACAAAGGATCTTTGTTTTCTGTATGGAAATGAGCTGTCCTGGTAGAGGAGATGAACTAACATTCAGCTCCTTTCTCAAACACATACATTTCAGTGCAATGTTCCCACATAGAGCAATGATAACTGTCAGATTTGATATCTAACTATAGCACTTTATATTATTATAGATGTTGGGGTTTTCCAAAATAGCACTTAAAAGCCATGAACTTTGTCCTTTGTGGTGCCAGTGCCCCACAGGTAAAAGTCTTCTCAGCACATGCAGAAAATAATCTGATTGTTTTGTGCATCCCTTTGCTTTTTCATATTTTTTCCAGGTTTACAAGGCCAGAACATCTAGGAAGCAGTGCCAAAATCAAATGTAGTGGTTGCCATAGCTACCAGGAATCTACCAAACAACTCACTATGAAGAAGTTACCCATTGTGGCCTGTTTTCATCTCAAAGTAAGTTCACAAGGGGCAGACAGAGCAGGGGACATGTATTCCCCTCTGAGAGCATGAGCTGAATTCCTGGCTGCATCTTCTGGCTTTCACTGACTAATCTTCTGTGATATAAATTAATGTAAAGAACAGCTTGCATGCCCAGCTAGATTTTCTATTAAGATAATATTACATTATCTATAATGTAGCTTTGCAGAATGTCTGTGGGAGCCAAACTAAGCAGAATCTAGAAACAAATGGAAGGTTTGCTCAATACCTGAACCAGAGTAGAAACCAATTTCCAGCAACACTTACTCATCCTGCAGGGTAAATTTTTTTTACCCTACACTTCTCCTGGAAGAATGCCCCAGAGAAACTCTTGTGTTGAAGGAAAAGCATGAAAAAATCACCAGTTGTAGTGGAGAAGGCTTCTTGTATTTTCCCAACCCTGGTGTAGTTTTCAGCAGCACCAATCCAGGTGATGGGAGATAAGGTCATAGGTGGTGCCCTCAGATGGTTTAGTCCTCCACTATTTGTGTCTTGGAGTGGTGTGAAGTAGGCAGAGGATGAGGGTCATGCTGTGTCAAGAGGCAAAGGGTCCTTGAAGTGATGCCACAGACCTTTGTAGGAGCAGCTACTGTAGTCATTTAATTGCATCTTTGCTCTTCTTGAGCTTTTCAGGTGCAGACCTCCAAAGTCTTGAGTGTCTCCTGGGGTAGAATGAAGTCCTCTCATTGCCAAGCAGCAACCATTGAGCACTGGCCTCAGCTCTTACCATGGGCAGTGTTTCAAGAAGCTGCTTATCTGATGGTGATACTAATGTCATATAAAAAACCAGAATCACAGAATTTTACCCAGCATTTTCCCTTTGACCATGGTGATGGGAAACAGATGAAAACAGGAGCCTGTGTGCTGTGTATAAAGGAAGGCTTGGATGGCTTGGGGAGTGGGGAATTGAAAGAACACACTCCCCAGCCTTTTCCTCCAGAGAATTCATTCAGTTGTTCAGGATTTCTAGGCTTTGTACTTTGGTAAAACACTCAGGTAACTTTAATAGTGTTGGAATTAGACCTTTATCTTGTAGCTGTCACAGCAAAGTGTGTGCTGAACTTTGCTGTAGCATGCAGGCAGGTTTTCTGCTTTCTTCTCCAGCAGCCCTCTAAGGTAGGTCAGTATGTTCATACTGGAAAATCTAATCATCTAACTGTAGTGTCATGGTCTCACTGAGCAAGTCACAGGCTGTGGTCAGGAAATGAATTGTAAATTACAGAGCAACTCCATAGCCAGTGTAGCAGCAATTGAAAGTTTATTTTCAAAATCTGAAGCTTGTTAATGAAATGTTGAGGTCTTGACATGAAACCAGAATGTCAGGGGCAGGTGTTTATATTTGTGAGAGAAGATTGATTCAGCTTCCTGCTGGAAAAAGGTGTTACAGGGGGAAAGAATTCCCTCTTCTGGAATTTACAGGCTCTTTCAGATTGTTTGGGACAATCTTGTCTGCAGGTCACCCCCATATACCAGCAGCTCTTCAGCTGCAGGATGATGCTCAGTGTTACATGCCAAAAGAGAGTAGCTTGGTGGGAAGAGATGGTAGCACACTTCTTTGTGCTTTGGCTGTTCATGGTCTTCTCAAGAGCACTCTTGCATGACTGACTTGGTTTCAGGAGTGCTTGGCTGGCTGCTGGGCTTCTGAAGGGAGTTTTGGGGGTGTTGGGCTCTTATTTTTATGTTGTTATTGCAGATACACTTAGTGATTCTGCTCTTTGGGCAAGGCAGTGAAAGTGCTCAACCCCTTTCTGTGCTCAGTTCAGTATTTGTGTCATCCAGAATGACTAAGGATTATTTTTTTAAAAAAATAAATTACTTTTCTTAAGTGATTGTGTTGCCCTGTCCATGCAAAATGCAAATTTCATTTCATGTGTTAAAGCAAAAAAAAAAAGCAGCACAAAAGATAAGAACTGGAGAAGTCTCAGCTCTTCACATCTGGATCTGTTGCTAGGGAATTGTTAGGGCACCACAATTGGAAAATAATTAACTTGGAGTGTAAATAGAGCAGAATTTCTGAGAAACAGGGGGAGAGGCTGCCTTGAAATAGAAACTCATTCATCTCTTTCTGGTGTTTGTTCCTGTTGCCATTTAATATTCAATCAAGAAGATGAGGAGAGGATGGTGGGTATCACAGGCTCCTTTTGGCAGGGGACAAGCCCTTTTTATTGTCATATTCCATTTCTGCCTTCATTTGAATTGGAATTCCTTTATAGGCTTGACTCCTGTCACTTGAGATGATGGGATGGGTGGATGCAGGCTGTGAATCTGATGGCAAGCTCTCTTTGTCACTGGTTTGTGTGCCAGTGTAGGCAGCAGCCCTGGATTTCCATACTACATAGTACAAATGAAGGCTGATTTGAATGTGTGTGCTCTCTGTTTAATATATTTTTTTCTTCATGTCACTTGAGAATGTTTATATGTATAGATATTAAGGTAAAAATATCATTAATACTCTATTTTTCCTCCACAAATTGTGGTTTCTTTTCTGGTAGAAGTGTATTAGTGTTTACATGGGGTTCCCAGTCCAAATCTGGGGATGTCCCTGGGTAAAATTCTTTCATGTTATTGTTCCAAAGCTCAGGACATGTCTAAAGAAGACAGAAAACTTAGTTTCTCTAAAGACAAACTAAGCTCTCCCCCTCTGCCCCCAGCGGTTTGAACACTCAGCCAAACTGAGGCGGAAGATCACTACGTATGTCTCGTTTCCACTGGAGCTGGACATGACACCATTCATGGCTTCCAGGTGGGTACCAAGGTCCAAACCCCCTAAAAACCCAGAGAGAACTGGTTCCCAGTTCATACATGTGCATCATGGGACATCCTTGAGTCAAGGTTGTAGAAGCTTCTCCTCCTCCATCTAATTTTGAGATGAATTATTGAGTTCTGTGTGCCAGGAAAGGCTTTATATTTACATCTTTATTTTTATTATTATTATTAATAATATGGTTTTGGTTGCATGTTAAATTTATAGACTCAGACTCCATCATGCCTTCAGATCTCTGCTTTGCTCCCATCACCTGAGTGCTCACTCACCAGTCATCTCATGTAATTAAGCAGACCAGACATAAGCTAATCCCTCTCTAGTACTTCTGAAGTCATCAAAACCCTTCCTCTTTGTTCCTGTGCACATGCACATCTGAGGCTTTTTGGTTTGTACCTTCAGCTCCTGTTTAGAGAATGCTGCAAGAAGAAAACACAGTCCAGATTAAAATAGGTATTTCTCATTGGTATTTCAACAGCAACAGTGGGAGTTCTCCCAGTTTG
Organism: Brachypteracias leptosomus; assembly: GCA_013401335.1. NCBI lineage: Eukaryota > Metazoa > Chordata > Aves > Coraciiformes > Brachypteraciidae > Brachypteracias > Brachypteracias leptosomus. The sequence goes on along the minus strand of VYZX01001585.1, from coordinate 178,952 downwards.
TGAAAGACATGACATTTATATAAATATACCTTTGTGAAAGGGATTTAATCAACTCAGTTAATATCTATTTGTCAGGCATTCCATTCAAGTGGATATTCAGATTTCATTTCTCTCTGAAGCAATGCAGAAAGCCCCAGAATATGGCATCTCTTAACCCAGGGGCCCTATTTGATACTAAAATTTTACTAGTGATTTCAAGCTTCACCTGCCCCTCCACTCTCCCCACCCTGGAGAAAAGCAGATGCTTCTGCCAGGAGAGAAAGGAGAGCCCTGAAGCTCTGTTAAATAAAGTTTTATTAGGAGTATGTGGTTTATCCCATTATATTCTGGAGATTTTGAGACTTCCCTCTTCATCTGTGGTGAATTCTCCCTGGATAGAACAGGCTGTGCCAATGAAAGGTATCAGGCATAATGGAACAGAGATGGGATAATCAGGAGGCATAACTCAGTAATCTGAATTTCATCAGCTATGAAATCAACAGCATAATCCTATTGCTGCTGTCAAAACACTGAATGAATTTACAAGTCAGAGCCGGGATGATTGACCCATCACTGGATAAAGGATTGATGTAATTAGATATTTTCCCAGGTTTCAAATACAGATCTTCCCTTAACCTGTTTTTAAGCTTTCTGGCTAGGACAGTTGACATAAGCAGATCTGTATTTGCAGCACTGAAGCCTTGACCAGGAGGAGAAATTGTTTTTTATGTAGCATGGCTGTGAGAACAAATTAGAGCATCTTTAGCATCCTAATCAGCTCCCTAAAGCTGCGTGGTGCTTGTGGAGAAGGACCTGGGTTGGCAAAGGGGCTGTGTCATGTGAAACCTATTGCCTGGGCTGGGAAAGCACTGCCTGAAGTGACTGACTGGATTTTTGTGTCTGTGTGTGTTGCAGTAAAGAGAGCAGAATGAACGGGCAGTACCAGCAGCCGACGGATAGTCTAAACAATGATAATAAGTAAGTGCCAGCAGTAAGTTCCATGACTCCTCTTGGCAAAGGTAGTTGGCTTCTAGGAGGTGTGCAGACCACTCTGTCCTCTGGTGAGAGTGTTTTACCATGTTTGACAGCACAGTAAGTCTGAACTATTGGAAAACAAAGCAATTTTTGACCCTTACGTGGGTTTGTGGCAGCTGAGTTTTGGATCTGAAGGGGATAACCCCAACCAACAGTCTATGAGCAACGTTAAAAGCTGTGGTTCCATGGTGAAGTTTCCTCTAAATTACCCTATTTCTACTGCAAGTATAAAGGGAGTTCCAGAGGAGCAACAGAAAGTTTATAAGATACTGATAAAGTCTAAGTAGATGACCCCAGTAACTCTGGGGTCTCTTGGTCGGGCATTGATTCCAGTCAGAGTAAGTGAGGGACTTAGTCAAGAATTTAAAAGGAGTGTAATTGAAACCAAATCCACCACCTCATGAGAATAGAGGTGGTCACACAAGCCTTACCTTTTATTATTTTAATAAAACGACAAGTTTGGTTGCTACAGTCATGTGCTGATGTCGTGCAGTTAATTCTTCAAGGCACTTCATTTGGCAGGAAAAGTTTCATTAACAAACTGGAATCACACAATGGATGGATTTAAGCACTAGCAACCCAGGTCTTGGTGAGGTTGTTATACAGGCAGGTACCAGGGAGGTGTTTGTGCTCCTGTAGCAACTGATTCATTAGATATATAGGATTTAATTGTGTTAGCAAAGATCTGAAAGGACCACAACTGATCCCTGCTGAGCTTTGCACATGACTGAAGCTGGAGAAGTTAACACTGAGGAGAATTAGATGATGAGAGCAGAGGCATCTGAGCTCCTTAGTAAGGTGGGACAACCTTAGAACCTTCCATCTAGGACTAGGATGGAGTCCATCCCAGTTGGATTAAAGGACTCCACTAGGAAGAGGGTGACTTTATCCATCAGTGGCTCTGTAGACACACAGCTGAATAGGTGCCTTGTTGCAGCACCACTGTGTCAAAAGAGCTCTGTGAGTTCTGAACAGAAGTAGGACAATATCAAGTGAGATTAGAGAGATTATTTTACTGTTGTGCAGCTGTTGTTTGTGTCCCAGTTTGAGGACAGCATTTTAAGAAAGAGTTAAAGTGGAGGAGCCACAAATATATTTAAAACTGGAAACAAAATCTTACCTTAGAACAAAAGAGCCAAGGACTTCAGTCTTCTTTTTAAAAGAATAAAAAGGGGGGGAAAAAAAAAAGTTAAGAGCAACTTGCTTAGTCTTATCAGTATCTTTCTTTGACAGAGAGGTGTCTGCTGGTTCTCAGGCTGACAGGCAAATGCACAGCAGATCTGACATATTCAGTGTTTCAGACTAGGTACAGGCTTCCCAGATTAAGGACAGTTAATCAATACAGCATTTTATCACTAGAAATATTTAAGATTACCTCCTTCCCCATACCTCAAATGCATTTTTCTGCTTCACTAGAGTAACTAATTTAGGAAAATAGAAGGTCAGACTAGATACTCAGTGGTCCTCTTCAGGAATGCATCAATACTGATCTATTTTAGAAGAAAAATTATGGCTTGCCAGTCTTGGTGAAGCTTTCATCAGACTGGGGAGTTGCAGTAATAGCAGGCTAAGAGTAGAACAGTGTGGTGGTTCTCCCTGGGCAAGGATGCCCTCTTCCCAGGTAGTATTAAGAGCTATTGATGAATCAGATCCTTTACTATTGTTAAACACATTTATTGTGCCTGTCTAAAATATCTGTTGGTTTTCCTCTTCGGATCCACATGTTCCTTCCCTCTCCTCTGCCCCAGGTATTCCTTGTTTGCAGTAGTTAATCACCAGGGAACCTTGGAGAGCGGGCACTACACCAGCTTCATCCGGCAGCACAAGGACCAGTGGTTCAAGTGTGATGATGCCATTATCACCAAGGCTAGCATTAAGGATGTGCTAGACAGTGAAGGGTGAGTTGGCAACTGCAGAGGGAAACTCTGACCTCTGTTGGGTTTTCCTTCCTTTGAATTGAAAACCCTTTCCATCGTGGAGGAGAGTTAATTTCTCTCTTCAAATATCTGATGCTTCTCTCTCTGTGTATATATAAATATATATATATATCTGTTCTTCAGGATGTTGCTTCATAATCCTGGATTTATTGAAAGAAGAGGAGGGGAAGGATGAGGGACATCAGCTGACCCTGTAACTGGTGTTCATATCCACCCTCTTGTTTGCTAATACAGGGGGCTCTGCAAACCAGAGTGATGTGATCACCCGGTGTAGGAGCAGCGTTGACCTCCGTGACACAATCCAGGCTAGGTCTGAGTGTACAAGAAAAGCCATTAAGAAAATACTGTGACCCCCAGTGGCAAGGCTGTGTGGGAGGCAGGAACAGAACATGAGCTGCTCCTTAGCTCGTGGCTTTAAACTGATTTCAGATGGATGTTATGGATTCAGATGCTTGCATTAGACAAACACTGGGAGAGCAGAGCTGGAGTTGGCCAGGGAGGCTTCTTGGTGCTCCTGACTTGAGGGAATCACTGGTCTGTGTGTTTCAAGATTAAGGGAACTTAACATCTGAAGTCTTCATTTTCAACTCTAGGCTTGGTACTGGAAATATAACCCTTTATTGTTCTTGTTTTAATTATTCCTGACACCTCCATGGTTTGCTGCAGGCACAGATGTTCAGTTTGTCATTTCTTGTAACAGATTTTCCCCATTTTGGTTCATTTTTTGAACTTCAGGAAGTAAAAAAAAAAAATCTGTAATATCTCAATTTTAGCATTAAATGGTTTGACAAGGTAACTTGTGCTTTGAGACCAGCCAGAAAAATGATATTGTTTGTCTCCAGTAACAAGTGGTTAGCTCTGCTCCTCAGAGCTCTGCCCGTGGAAGAAGCTGCCCTAGGCAAGGAGAGGATATGACAGGACCACTGCCCATCAGCTCATTAAAGGCTGGTTTGAGCTCTCCCTGGTTCAGATAAAGGCTGACACTAAGGAGATGATGTCCAAGGGAAGCTCCACAGGGTGTGAGATGGAACAATAATAATTGGAAAGTCTCCAAAGTGCTTTGAAGCGTTTTGAAGAGTCATGGGGTGACCCTGTCAACGTGCGGCGTGGAAAGAGGGTGTCGAGATGAGTCCCCCTCCCTCTGGCAGGTACCTGCGTGAGGGCTGGGCTCCCTTGTGTAGCAGAACACACGAAGTAATTAAGGGCAGGAAGAATTTCATCCTGTTCAAGCAGCAGATTTGAGTGCAGATTGAGACATGAGGTTGGAGTTGGATTCGATTGGGACTCAGGAGCTTTCACCCACACACCCGGTTCTTCGTTACGCTTCTCCAGCAGCCAGTTTGTGATAATCCCTCGTGTCTGGTGCTTTGGTAACGTGATTCTAGAGCATCCTAAAGTGCCTCTGTTGTATTTTGTGTCATGAGAGTGGTAAATGGATGCTGCCCATCTGGGCACCAGCAGGGTCCAACCTTCCGGAGCTTTCTGAGTAGGCTGCACAACAAGGAGGTTTTGACTGTTCAGTTTCCCAAGTTGCTGGTAAAATTCTGTCAGCTGCCTTCCCTCCTCCTCCTCACCATGCTCACTGCAGGGAACTGGAATCACATCAAATTGGAAAGAAAACCACAATTAATAGTCCTCTTTTTTGTTTTTTTTTTTTAACCTGCTCTGACAGGTAGCAGCGAGCTGAAAGTGTCCCTCTGCTCTCTTACAGATATTTGCTGTTCTATCACAAACAGTTCCTGGAGTATGAATAGCCTTATCCAGCAGCTCGTCAGATAGAAACAAGGAAGAAAAACAAGCAAGCCTTCTGAACCGACACACAAACCTACCTGAAATGAACAGACCCTTTAAAAACCAACTAGCACTGAGCTGTAACAGGACCTACTTGACACTGACTCGAAGCCTGGCGGAGTAGGAAATGAACAATGTCCCACGTGTTATGTGGTCCTGCCAGGACAGAAAGGGGGAAAATTAAAAAAAAAAGGCTCCAGTCAGTCACTTAACAGAGGAAATATAAAATGAAAGGAATGCTCTGGGTGGGGGAAATGGGAGCAGAGGAGTCCGGGCGACTGGTACATCTCCTGTGTTCCTCCAAAATGTGTGTGGGAAGGCAAAGGGTTCTACCCTCATCTCCATAAAGCATCTTCTCCATTTGGTGCTTCAGCTCCAACGACCAATCATATAACAGTTAAAATTAAAACAAATCCAAGCCCATTTTTTTATGCATATGGGTCTGAAAGCAGCAGAGTGGAGGAGAGGAGGGGATGACACAACTAAAGGACTTTGCAAGTATCTTTTTATTTGTGAATTTTAGTTATTAAATAAATACAGTATGAAACTATTAGGCTCTTTTTTTTCCAACCACCGTGAAAGAAAATCCTGGACTGTGGGACTGAAGCTGCAGCTCTAGGCCAGGTTTTGAAGCATGCCTGCCTGCCCAGGTAACGTTCAACGCCCTCGGACTGCTCATCAAAAGCATCAGCAGAGTCTTTTCTGTTTGAGCCCTTTTTTTGTTTTGTTTTGTTTTCTATAAATAGCTATTTTCTTAATTTTTTTTCCTTTTACTCCCTTTTTTTTTCACGAGAATGAAACTCATAAATGCAACCATCAGTAAAAAATGAATGAATTGGCGTGTTTATACTGTAAGAGTGGTCTTGGGTCTTTATTTTGAGTTTTTTAAAACCTTGTTGAATAAGTTTGGATTTCTCACAATGGCTTGTTTTTGTTGTTGCTGGTTTGGGTTTGGTTTTTCCCCCCTCTGCCTTCCAAAGACATCTCTGTGACACTTGAAAGAACCTGGGTGTTGAAAAATGGACCATCTGTCAGAAGCGGTTGGTGCTGGGGACAGCAGCTATTGAGCACTTCTGCAGAGCCCTGGGTTTGAAGTAAACAACACATTTTCCTGCTCTGTGCTGGGCTGGTATTGGCTCCTTGTTTCCTCCCACATGGATTAACTCCTCACTTACCCTTCTCCTTGCAGAATCACAGCCTCCTCTCCATGTCCTTAGCCTGCAGCACTCGGTGCTTATTCCTGCTTTGTCACAGCTCTGCTCCTTTTCCCCCCTTCCACCTCAGCTTGTGATACCAGCAGCTACTTGCCCTCAGGAGGCTGAGCTGTGGATGTCCTGGGAGAGAAACCATCCAGAACGTGGAGCTGAAAAGAGCAAAAATAGCTTTGTTCTCCCTTCCTGATGGAAGGAGCTGTGTGGGGGGGTTAGGTGCTGTAGAAACGGGTGTAGGAGCCACCCCAAAAGGTCATTACACACCCAGAGAGCTCTTGTCTGATGTTACCAGTGTGGTTAAAAGCATGGATGGGTCTGACCTTTGAGAGTCTGTGCTCTAGGAGTGAGTTACAGGTGTCTAACCTGCCCGGGACAGGTGGAAAGCAGCCTGATGGAAGGAATAGGAGGAAAAGAAGGGAAAGCAGCTTGGTTTGGGTTTTAAAAGAGCATCTTGCAAGAGCAGCGGAACAAAAGGATGGAGGAATTGCATTTGATTTGTCCACAAACTGGAAGAGTACAGGGTGGATTGGTACATGAAGAGATTCCTGCAACACCTTGACCAGGAAAGGAAGAACCACCAACACCTGCAGCACCTTGACTATCAAATCCAACATTGGAAACATCCCATGGGAGCTGCCGGGACAGCTGGTTCCTGCAGAAGCACTGGCACAACCTGGCTTTCCCCATCATCACACCTGAAATAATTTCCAGTTGCAATTGTGTGTTGCAAGACCCAACCTGAACATTCTTGCCTCATGAAAAATGGCTGGAGAAAAGCAGCTGGCCCCTCCCTCCTTCCCTCCCTCCCTCCCCGAGCTGGGCACGGTTGGGTGCAGATGCTCCCCAACACTTTCTGCTCCCCTTTAATAATGCAGCAAGCTTGGGGAGGGAGAGAACCAGCCCTTCATTATCCCCTGGGCTGCTGCACTTGGTGTCCCCACCTTGTCCTGCTGGAGGAGGAGGAGGAGTGGTGGTGCCACCGCGCGGCAGATGCCTTCGCTTTGTGGCACCCAGGTCTGAGCCTTTGGCTGCTTGGTGGTTTTGTGTTTTGGGTTTGTTTTTTTTTTCCCTGTGATGCTGGAGCCTGAACAAATGAATTCTGTTCTCCACTAGCACACGCTTGGCTACTGGAGCTAATGCAATCTGCTTTGTTAATCCTCTAGAAACAAATTGTGTAGGGACGAGGCCAGCCATAGAAATCAGCCAGGATGGGCTTGTTCTCTGTGCTGGTGCAGAGGGGTTTAGGGGGGAGATCTCAATGAGAAAAGAGATTTTCCTGGTTTGAAAAGCAGAATTCCTGGTGTATTAACAGCTCCTGTTCTTCTCTTCCCCCTCCCTGACTCACACCAGGCACTTTTCTATTTGCAGCGCCAGCAGCGCGGCGCAGGTTGCTGGAGGAGGAGGAGGAGGAGGAGGAGGGAGCATTTTCCTTCTGCCTGTAAAAATGGAAGAGCAGCTGCTGCCAGCCCAGCAGCACCAACCCCCCTCGTGATGCTTCTCCTCAAACGCAGCCTTCCCTTACCCCTCAGCTCTTCCAAAGCAGCCACATGGGGTTTATTCCCCACAGAACCAGGTTTCTCTGTGCAGAACCCTCTTAGCATCACCTTGTGAGCAGCAGGACAGCAATGAGGGGCTGCTGAAGTGATGCCCGTGGTGCAGTGAGAGGCTCTGTCCTCCTCCAGTGATGACTCTGCTGCTCCAGCTGCTGAGCTGCTTCGTTTTGAGGAGCATTTTGGGCTTGTTTACTTTGAGGTATGGTTTTTATATCGGCTCAGCTTGGTCTGTGGTGAGGAAGCATCTGCAGAAATGACTGAAAACAAAGCCTGGAGCTGTGCTGCAGCTCAGGTTGGGGTGTAGATTCTGCTAACAATGAACACAGCCCTCCATGGGGCACAAAAATAGCTGGAAAATGGCTTTTGGTGTAATATTTTCTTGTCCCTCAGCTGCTTGGCTAGATAAAGCTTTACCTGAAGCTGCTGCCTAATGAAGAGCAAAAGCAGGAATGTGAGAATGGGTTAAACCCTCAGGTGGATGCTCTTGCTCAAGATCAATGCCTTTAATTCCCTGTATTTTAACTTATCCCAGCTTTAATCATCTCTATCCCATACTTATGATGTCCCTCTGATACTTGAAGTGATGTCTCCAGGTATGGTCCATCACAACTGTTGACCAGTGGCTGCAAACGTGATACTAAATCTATTGACTTGGCTTCTGAGGAGCATTTTCCCCAGTTTCTGGGACCCCAGCCCATGTGGTGTGACAGGAGGGACATCCCCAGCCCCCCATGGGCTCTGCCTGGATGATGGATGAAGGTGAGTGTCCTCCTGGGCCAGCTCAAGCAGGAGTTGCTGGTCACCAGCACCGTGCAGGGTGAGCTCTGGTGCTAGGAGGGCAATAAAAGCTTTCCTAAAAGCTTTCTGCTTTAAATAATTGATGCCTCCTGATCCTCAGGAGATGCCCTAATTGCAAAGCTGGTGGCACACGTTCAGTTACTTCTATTCCTATTTTTAAATAAGGTTTTGATTCCCCTCACACAAGTCTCGTGGCCAGGGTGGTGCTGAGCACCTGTCCCTGGAGGTGACATTGGAACAGCCACGTGTCCCCAGTGCTGCTCCGGGAGCTCTCTGGTGGGAAGGGACAGTGTGATGAGGCTTAGGAGGGGTTTTCCTTCTCCTGGAGCCTCAGTTCTTGCTGGGAAGTGCTTGGGCAGTGATGGGCATGGGGCTGGGGGCTGGCCCAGCCTTGGTGCCAGGGGGGATGTGCTGGTGCTGCCCCAGGGTAAGTGCAAAACACCCTCAACCACCAAGGCTGTGGGGAGGGGAAACCAAGAAGGAGGAGTGTCAATAGTTCCAGTGCTGGGGAGATCAAGCCAGGGGAGTGGGATGCCCAGGAGATAATGGAGCAGGAGGCCATAGAGGGAGTAGGACATGGAACAGGAGTGGAGGGTGAGGAGAAGCCAAGAGGCTCTGCCCAGGTGAGCACAAGCAGGAGCCTGACAGAGAACAGGGGCAGGACAAAGGGCTGAGGGAGGAGGAAGAAGAGTGTGAGGATGAGCAGAGGCTGAGCAAGGGTGCAAGTGGAGGCTGTAGGGGGGATTAAAGGGTGTAGGAGGTGGTACAAAACAAGGTGAGAGGACAAGAGTAAGACTGAGCTGGAATGGAAACCAGGAGAGTGAGGGAAGCTGGTGTAGAGATTAGTCTGCACAAAGATGAAGAGGAGGCTGAGGAAGGGTGGGAGACCAAAAAGGAGTCTAAGGAGACAGGAGCTAAGGCCATGGAAGGTGATCCTATGGAGTCTGAGGCTGCAGGGGGGTGGTTATGGGTGAGGAGATGCCAAGAGGGAGGGGGAGGCCAACGCCTGTGCTTATAGTGATAAAACATTAGACACCAACGTGTGCATATATTGACTCATGTTTATTCTTCTAAGTATGAAACTCTAGTTTGAGAAGTGGAGGGGATGAGCCCCCACCAGGAGCAACTTCTCACCAAGCAGAAAATTCCTATACTCTCCTTTAGTGAAAATGAGAACTTCAAGTTACACGTTGAAATCCATATTTTTCCATAGTAGCTTTTTCAAAACCAGGTCAGATAAAAATCTTCTTTAAAAGCAGCTCTGTCTCCAGCTGGTTCATCACTTTACCAGACCTACATGAATCCAGCCTTTTAGAAAGTTCTCAGCCATGGATGAGTTTTCACATTTAACCCCAATTCCATCGGGGGTTTTGGTGCCTGTCCCAGCTCCTCCCATGCATCGTGTCCTGTCACTTGGCAAAGCTTCTCCATCACCCCATGGCCTGTTCTCTCCTCCCAGGAGGCATTGAAAGCTGGCAGGGGAGCTTTCCACCAAATATTCTGTCCTGTAAAGAAGTTTCTGTGGGTGTCACCACTCTTGAGAGCAAGGTAAGGACGTTTCATGGTGGTTGTAACTTCCACGAGTAACTTCTTGGTGTGAGTCTGAGATATTTTTGCCTCTGCTTGTAAATGGTGTGGGTTACATCACTTGGTACATGGTAGAGTTTCAAAGCAGGGAGAGGTTTGCTCTCCATGGGGACCAGTGGGCACCACAGTCTGGTTGGGGCTCTGCAGAGACAACATGATGCTAATGGTGGAATGGGGGTGGAGAGCCCCAAAGAGACATCTCCTCCCAGTGAGGAGGAGCCTGCAGAGGTCAAGTCAAGGAATGGCAACACTTCTAGCTGAGAGGTGACTTCTGTCACTGGGAGCACACAAATAGGAGGAGGAGTTAATTCCCTGAGTGGACACTGCCTGTAGCCCACAGCCCTTGGGCACAGGTCGTGCCAGGTCCACCAGTCCTGGCAGAAGCTGTTCCAGTCGCTGGGAACGGAGGGTGAAGCACCTGTGGCTGGGGGCAGAGGGAGCATCCCTCCTTCCTGGTCCTCTGTGGTCACACCATGGGTGTCTTCTCTTGTGAAGGAGAACATATGATCTTGAAGTGGCCATCATCAGGGCTGGGGATGGCCCCAGCACTCCCCATGCTGCATATCCCGGTGTGGGATGGGGCAGCCCTTTCCCAGGTGTGGTGGGAGGTGCCGTGGCACGATTTGGTCTCTTGTACAGCAGAGCCATGTCCAGGGAAGCAGAAGCCACAGGTCTCCACTGGCTCTGGGATCCTGCTGCCAGTGGATCCATCCCCAACGCTGCCCGCTTCCACCAGGCGATCTGCAGATGAACCATGGGTGAGGTTTTTAGGAGCACTTTTTACCCAAGAAACACTTTGCAGTGCTGCCCTAGAGCCTACCGAGAGCTGGTCCTGGAGCTGGAGAGGACACCCACCTCCCACCACTATGATAAAGCCCATGGCACTGTGAGAGAGCTCAGCCTGGCTGCCCATGTCCACTTCAAGGGACCCATGACCCTCCACGGGCTGGACAGGAGCTGTTGGAGGGCTCTGCTCCATCATCTGAGAGCTGATGAGCAACGTTAGACAAGGGGTACTAAAAAGCACACAGCTTGGTGGCCTCCCTTAAAAATGGATGTTCAATGCCACCATGTCCTTCAACTGAAGCAGATGGGAATGGCCTGAGATGCATCCTGCTGGAGAGGGACTCCTGGGCTGTTCCTCTGTGGGTGTTGACATCCAGCAGGACTGGATGACATGTATGAAGGTAAATGTTTACATGGGCATAAATAGGTAAGTTGATAATTATTTTCTGGTAAAGGCAGAAGAGGAGAAGAGGAGGAGGGACAGTAAAACCATCTCTTCTATGTTGGCTTACTCCACATTACCCTTTCCCTATATCTTCTCCTTGATGTGATTGCTACCAAAGCCTTGGGCAGGTGGTGGAATGAACATTCCTTGAGGAACTTCAGCAGAGGGTTGGCTTCTTGCAGCTTGCTCCTCAGCCTCTGGATGGAGACCAGAGAGCTGCTGGTTGACAGTGCAGCTCCAGCCCCCTGTTATGACCTGGTTCTGCTTCTTATCCCTCCCAATGGTACCCGGGAGCCTGCCCACCACCAGCTCCCAGTGCCCCCAGTCCCCCCAGCACTCACCTTTGGAGGAGTCCTCCCTGCGGTGGCAGGTCCCGGCGCTGGCCTGGCAGGAGACCACCTCTCCCTTCCTCCGCAGGTGGGTCCAGCCCAGGAGCAGGGAGCAGATGAGGGCACAGAGGCAGAGCCCCAGCAGCAGATACACCACCAGCCACGGGTCCTGCTCCGGGCACCCCTTCTGCTCCAGCACAGACGAGGATGGAGGTGGGGTGGCCACCAAGGTACCTGCTGTGGGCCAGGCAGAGATGGGTGTGCTTAGAAACCCCTTGTGTACATGCTTCCTACTTGACTTCTTGATAGAGAAGGTGCTTGGAAGGTTCTTGTGCTTGGAAAAGGTTTGAAAGCAGCTACACACCTCTCAGTTCCCTTCCATTCCTCTTCCATGGTGAGGAGACCCCTTCCCTCCCACCCTTTCCCCTTCTCCAGTGATCACATCTCAACCCCAAGGTAGGAATTGCAGATCTCTGGGAAAATAACCTGTCCCCTCTTGCTCCTCCACCCCAAGGGCTGGAGGTAGCTGAGCAAGGTGGGAAACACAGCTGTAGGTCCTGCCCTTGGGTGGTGGAGCTGAAGGACGGGTCCCTAGAACACCCACACCCAAGAGGGATGGGTGGAGTTGTGTGGTGGAGAACACAGGACAGGGGCAGGTGCCCTGGATGCTCTTTTCCCCAGTCCCACACAAACACACGACCCCCAGGGTGAAGAGAGGGGTTTGCTGCCCCTTTCCCTGGCTTCAATCTTGCATCTGGCACCTCTTCCAGCCCTCAGGTGGGGTCCTACCCCACATCCCTGCTCCACCTGCCCTCAGACCTGCCCTTACCTTCACAGGAGAGGACACATTGCTTGGGGGGCTGCCCACAGACCATGCTGCAGTCGATGCATTCCTTCAGCAGCTCGTCGTAGTAGAAGCCAGCTCTCCTGTTGCACTCCATGGACTCTGCAGGAGGGGTGGGGAGGTGAACGTGGTGTCCCAGCACGTCCTCCTCCCCTGCCGTTGGAACACGAGGTTCTCAAACCACCACTGACAGCACCTGGGTTCATGCAGGGAGGAGCCCACGGCTCAGAACCAGCTCCTGGCACCCATGGGTGAGACCTGCACTCTACTGTAAGTGTTGACAACCTCTCCAGGGCTGGCAGTGACAGCTCCAGGGGATTTGTGGTGGTGGTTGGTTATGATGAACACCAGCTAAAGGCACCAGCTGGTGTGGGGAGGGGACAGGACAGGATGGGACACAGCCAGGCATGTGCAGCCATGCCCACCTGCACAGGGAGCTGCTGCTGCTGCTGCCCTGGGGCTTGCATGGCTTTGTGGGACATGCCAAGGTAGAACTTAGTGCTCTTGACAAATCCCTGCAAGGAGGTTGGAGCCAGGTGGGGTTGGGCTCTTCTTCCAAGAAACAAGTGGTAGGACAAGAGGGAATGGCCTCAAGTTGCACCAGGGGAGGTTGAGGTGGGACATGAGGAAGAATTTCTTGCTGGCAAGGGTTGTGAAGGGCTTGTCCAGGGCAGTGGTGGAGTCCCCATCCCTGGAGGGGTTTCAAAGCCCTGGAGATGTGGTGCTGAGGGACATGATTTAGTGGTGCCCTGGCAGTGCTGGGGGAATGGATGGACTTGATGATGTGAAAGGTCTCTTCCAGCCTAAACCATTCTATGATAAACCTGGCTGGGTACTGGCTTGGGGGATGGAATCTGTGTTCCTCAACAGGGAGATGTGACCCCTAGGACAGGGTGCAGCCATCCTAGACCTCAGCTGGGCAGGGGGGGAAGGGGCCACGCACAGGATTGTGCACAGGGTTTGGGTGCAAAGTGCATCTGTCTCTTTTCCTCCTCCCCACCTCTTATCACCCAGCACAGGGCTCAGGGCCCTGCAGACCTACAGCTTGGGTTTATCATTATCCACAGCAGCTGAACCTGGTGTCTCTTGAGGCCCTGCCTTTGGAGGGTGGAGTGTCAGCAATGGGGGGTAGGAATGTTGATACAGCTCCGAGAAAGGCTCCTTGTGACCCCAGAAAGGAGAGGTACAGAGACATGGGCAGCTCTTAGTGCAGGGGGGACATGGAGTGGGGCCAGAGGAGGCCCCAGCAATGCTGGGAGGGCTGGAACCCTCTGCTGGGAGGCCAGGCTGGGGGAGTTGGGCTTGTTCAGCCTGCAGAAGAGAAGGCTCCAGGGAGACCTTCTGGTGGTCTTCCAATACTTAAAAGGGTCTACAAGAAAGATGGGGACAGACTTTTTAGCAGGGCCTGTTGGGACAGGACAAGGGGTGATGGGTTTAAACTAAAAGAGGGAGATTTAGACTAGAGAGAAGGAGGAAATTTTTGCTGCTGAGGGTGGTGAGAGCCTGTCCCAGGTTGCCCAGAGAGGTGGTTGATGCCCCATCCCTGGAACCATTGCAGGGGAGGTTGGTAGAGCTCTGAGCAACCTGCTCTAGTTGCAGATGTCCCTGCTCAGGGCAGGGGGGCTTGGATGAGATGACCTTTAAAGGTCCCTTCCCCCCCAAGCCAGTCTATGATGTTTCTATGATTGCCTCTGCTCTGTGCTGAGCTGTTGTCAGCCCCAGCCCATCACTGATTAAGCCGAGCTGGTTCAGAACCTGCCCCGTGGTCCATCCCAGGGCCTGATCCCCACTCTCAGCTCTTTCCCATCACTGCTGCTTGTCTCAGGCTAACCCTGTAGGCAACATCTGCCCAGCACTCACCACAGAGGGCCGTGCACCTCCTGGCTGTGGGCTGGCCGCACACGATGCTGCAGGGGATGCACTGGAAGACGAGGGGGTCCCAGTACTGCTGGTCGGTGCAGTTCATGGCATCTCGCCCGATGGGCATCCCATCCATGGCTGTGGAATGAGAGACAAGTGGGGATTGACTGGTCAGGCACTGGACCAGGCTGCCCAGGGAGGTGCTGGAGTCACCAGCCCTGGAGGGGTTCAACAAATGAGTAGATGTGGTGCTTTGGGACATGGTCTGGGGGTCAGGGAGGTGTTGGACAGAGGTTGGACTTGATGATCGTAGAGATCATTTCCAACCTAAATGATTCTAGGTACTGGGTGGCCAACATGGGGCTGCCCTGCAGCCACCTTGTCCCGTTAGGTCAGGCTGGGACCCTTTAGCTGTGCTCTTGCTGGTCCAAGGCTTGGGCAAGAGCATAGAGCAAAACCTGCTTCAGGCTTAGCAAGGTCTTCAAATTATAACCCTACACGTGTGTGTCCTGTGTCAGTTCAAGGGGACATGCAGGGAGGTCACCCTGGCTCATAGGTGACCCTGAGAGTCTGGGGATGCAGCATCAACCAGAGGGTGGTGGGAACTGCTCTTGTCTGAAAATACCTCTCTGAAAAGAACAGGAACAGGACCAGAATGGGCACTGGAAATGTCTTCTGAAATAATTCTGGAAACTTCTGAACTCCTCCGTGACGTCAGGGAGGTTTGTGCCACCCTCTGTGTAATTTCTGCCCCCTCCCTTTGGTGTTTTGGCATCATAATGAAACCTGAGTTCGATGTGTAAAACTTCTCTCAGCAGCTGCAGGAGGGGACGTCTCTCTGGGGAGCTCCAAGCACCAGTTGAACCAGCCCCAGCTGGGACAGCTGGAGGTGGACAAGCTCTTGTCCCCGTGAGGAACTGTCCATCCCACCCTCCACGTGCCCCATGCCTGTGTGGGCTGGGTGTGAAGCCAAAAGGACAGGAGCACAAAGATCTTACCAACCACTTCAAAATGTAAGAATTGGCCTGTTAATGAGTATTTGCTTATTAGCAACTAAAAGAAGTTCTTCCCCAGGAGGGTGGGGAGACACTGGCACAGGTTGCCCAGAGAGGTGCTGGAAGCCCCATCCCTGGACATGTTGAAGGCCAGGCTGGCTGGGGCTGTGAGCAACTGCTGTAGTGGGAGGTGTCCCTGCCCATGGCAGGGGGGGTGGGACTGGATGATCTTTAAGGTCCCTTCCACCCCTGACAATTCTATGATTCTATGGCAATATTTCTGTAGGCCTCTCTAGTCTCACCCAGCACGAGGGTGGCTGTGGTGGAAGGTGCCGTTTGGTGGCCAAGAAGGTTCGTGGGCAACCACATCCTTCCATGGAACCACAGCTGTTTCCTGCACTGCTGGATGATGCTGGTGGGACCAAAAAGGTTTAAAACACCCTGATGTGCAGCAAAGTCCCACCCTCCATGTGCCCAAAGGCTGCACTCCTGCAGAGGAGCTGAGGATGGGCTTCCTCTGCTGTGACTTGGCTCCTGCCTGGGGCAGCACATGTCAAACCCTCCCATTCTCGGGGATAAATCCATCCTGCATGAGGATACTGGCCCTATAGTCCCAGCTGATCAATTAGCATTGCTATAAAATTAAATAATTGCTTTCTATCGAGCTAACTGATGATATTCCCCAGGGTGGTGTGAGGCTCAGGCCAGCATGATCCTCAGATGCTCTTTGAAGATGCTTTGTACCCAAAGAGAAGAAAGAGAAGACCCCAATGGATGGTGGTGAGCCCTGGGGATGGTGGTGAGCCCTGGGGATGGTGGTGAGCCTATCCATCCTTGACCTACGGTGGGGTTTCACATGGGATAACTGCAGGGAAATGGAGATTTGGGGCAGTGTCTGAGCACAGGGGGGCTGCAGACTGGGCAGCTCCTTCCCTGCTGCTGCAAGGACAGGTCCAAGCTGGGTGTTTGGCCCCATCTAGGAAAAATCCTGCCCCATGGCTGAGCTCCCCTCCCTGAGGTGGTGTTTCTGGCACAGCACAACTGGGCTTGGCAGCCACTCATCCTCCAGCATCACCCTCTCCACCTCCACACCCCCCAAACTCCCCTCTGCACCCCTCACCCAAAGCATTAAGCGACCCCTTCATCTCCAGCCTCGTGGCACTGATCATCTTCAGGGGTGAAGCCCTTTGTGAGAGCCTGGGGAGACCCTCCAGTCCTACCAGCCCCCTGGAAACATCCCCATGGCCCCCAGCCCCATGGCCAAGCCCCTCAGCCCCCTCTCCCCACGGGGTAACTCACGTTTGCTCTCCCACGGTCTCTACTCCCCCTCGGCCGCTGCCATCGCTCCGGGTGCTCCCGCACTGGGCTCGGGAGGTTTATTATTAGAGAGAGATTTGATTAGTGCCTGGGCCGTGTGTTTCCTGGGGTTTCCCCTCATCCCCACGATGCAAATCGAGCACACTCGGGGTGCTTTGCATTGGTGCAGGGGCCAGGGTGGGAGGCACCATCCTGGGACATGTGTCGCTGGGCGCAGGGAAGGGTGTCCTGGCCACGTTGCAGGGTGGGGGTCTGGGACACCTGCCCTCATGTTGTCTGGTCACAGCAGGATGTTCTCTTCTGGAGGGGGTGGTTTACTCTGTAGAGTCAAAAGGGTGACCCTGAGGGTTGGTTCTTTCCAGGGCTTTGCCAAGAAGGAGCAGTGGTGTCCAAGCAAGAGGCCACGTAGACAAAGGAGATGCTGCAGGTGGAGAGGAGCAAGTGCTCTCGATGGAGGTTTGTGTCACTGGTGCTGCGTGGCACCAAGGGCTGGCCACCCATGGCTGCCAGAGCAGCTGTGGCTTATGGGGACTGAGCATCACTCTGTGCACCCATCCTTTCCACCATGGGATGGGCAGCCCGTGCCACCAGCCTGTCCCCTGCTTATGGTGTGTAGAATCATAGAATGGCTTGAGTTGGAAGGGACCTTAAAGACCATATAGTTCCCACTCCGCTGCCATGGCAGGGACACCTCCCACTAGACCAGGTTGGTCAAAGCCCCATAACCGTGCCTTGAACACATCCAGTGTTAGGGCATCTACAACCTTCCTGTTGTGCCAGTGTCTCACCACCCTCAGAGTGAAGAACTTCTTCCTAATTTCTAATATAGTCTCTCCTCTTCCAGTTTAAAGCCATTACCCCTCATCTATCACTACAAGCCTTCGTGGAAAGTCCCTCCCAAGTTTCCTTTTAGGTCCTCTGGAAGGTAGACACTGGAAGGTCCCAATGAGGTCTCCCCATCTCATGGGCCCTGGTAAGATGCTTTAGACACAGCTGCTCTCTGGTGCATCAATGTCTTAGAGGCAGGAAGGTTACAGGAGGGCTGAGCCATCCTGTGCTGCCCTGTGAGGACAATGAGATCCCAACTGGGCTCGGGGACCTCACTGCTGGCACTGAAGGTGCACAAAGCATTAATAACACACAGCTTGGCTTCCATGGAGGAGAAGAGCTGCCTCTGCACTGCTGGTAGCCTCCAAGATTATGGCTGTACATTTATTTTTAGATCTCACCTCACCCTACAAGTGGAATGGGCTTGATCAACAAACCTGAGAAGGAGCAACCAGGCAGCACCATTACCGCTGGCTCCATGCTGGGGTTCAGACTGAACCTTGGTGTCAAGAACATCTGTCCTCGCTCGGCCAGCGCAGGAGGGACCTGGTTGTGGTCACCATCCATGGTTGTCCTTGTCTGACCAACAAAATACCTCAGGTAGGTCTTGCTGGTGGCACGACCATGGGGGATGTCTAGTGAAAGCAAAGCCAGACTGGGGCAGTTACTGGTTTCCCACTTTCCCACTGGCAGCTCATTAATTTCTGGAGGTTTCTGCCCCTTTCCACAGAGGCAGGGATGGGTGGTGGCCGTGGCCGTGGCCGTGACCGTGGCCATGGCTGTGCCCTGGGGAAGGGGTGAAGGGTGCTGGGAGCACGGTGGGACAGTGACTCAGCTCAGCCCGGTGGGACCTTTCTGCAGAAGCAGCTGAGGGGGGAAGGAAGAAGCAAGAGCTGCTACTTTCTATAAACATCAGCGGGGCAGCCTCAAGGTTTTTCCGTTTGCTTCAAAAAACTCCGACCTTGAGCTTAATCATGATGATCTGCAACTGAGAGAGACCCAAAGGGCTCAACGGTTGGTGTCCCGTGGCAGGGACATTGGAGAGGGAGTCTGCTCACAGGGAGCAAAGCCCAAAGCAGAGGAACCCAGCACCTCGTGGTTGCTTGGCCCATCGTGTCCCACGTCCTGCAGGAGGAAGGGAACCAGCATCGGCACCATCTGATGGACCACAGGGATTGGAGCACACCATGGTCATGGGGATGCTGGAGAACTGAGGCTATGTACAGGATGGGCTCATTTCTGGTCTTCAGTCTCCCACTGGGGAGACCTGTGGAAGGTCCTGAGAAGGAGCAGGAAGGCAGAGGTGTGGTTGGGCAGGAGGGTTCCATGATGCAAGGGCTTGGGAGGAAAAGGTACCTTTGACTACATGTAGCTGGTGGCCATCCATGTGCTGACTTGCCCCATTAGAGCTGTAGATCCTCTTCAGACACTAGAAGGTCCCAATGAGGTCTCCTCATCTCATGGACCCCAGTAAGATGCTTTGAACACTGCTTTTCTCTAGTGTATCCACGTTTCAGAGGTGAGGAGGTTGCAGAGGGCAGAGGACAGAGCTTGGGGCCCTTTCACCTGTAGAGCCAAAGCTGATGGCAAAGGAAATCATGGTTTTGGCATTGCCTGTGTTGCTAAAGAGAGGTCCTGGAGTGATGGTCCCAGCCCTGTCCTCCAGCTCTTGGGGTTTTGCAGGGGAAACCTGCCTCTGTAAATAGCAGTGGAGACTTGCAGTTTCCACCCTGGTGTGTCCTCGAGAGGGAAGTGAGAAGCACTTGGGGGTGGTTTGTCCCTCCTCGCTGAGCAGAGATCAGGCAGAATGATTTTGGCTCTAAAATTCTCCATTTATCCTGCAACCCAAGCTCCAGACACCCCAGCAGCCTGATGCTCTGTGCCCTGAGCAGCATCAACCAGTGGTTCCCTGTGTGGTGCATCCCTCTGCATCCTCCTCCATCCTTTTGCACCCTCCAGCACCCATTGGACATGGCTCCAGAGGTGCCACAACCTGGTTGGGGTGATAGAACCCAGTTTGGTCCTGATAAACAAATATTATTTTCTTCTGGGCTCTTGCCCCACTGGAGAGCTGCAGGTAACAGGCAGACAGGGTGGGCAATGTTTGGCTCCAGAACTTTCTGGGGATGCTTCACCTTCCCTTTGAGGGGGTTTAATGGGATGTTTTCCTCCCAGTCTCTCCCCAGCCCATCCACCCCTTCGCAGTCCCTGTGCCTGGGCAGGGCTGGGTCTTGGCCAGAGCATTTGCTCACACACACACACTCCCTTTGGGACCTGAAAAAAGGGGCCCTGGTGGGGGAGGAAGGGGAAGAGGAGTCATTTCGGGTCGAAACCAGCAACTGTGAGGCCGGGCTAGCACAGATGGCTCCGAGTGCAACTGCTGAGGGCTTGTTTCTGTCACCCTAATTCCCCATGGACATGAGCTCTCGGGTGTGCTGGGCTCAGGACGCGCCCATCCCCGGCTGTCCTCTGTGTCCTGCCACCTCCACCCATTCCTGGTGGCAAAGCAAAGCTGCTCCATGACCGAAGCCACCACCACATGGTGTGCAACAACCACCACTGCCTGGTTTTCGGTGTGGGCAGGTGCATGGCCAGGTCCATCTGCTCAGGACATGCAGCTGCAGGGCCATGACCATGCTGTGGCCATCTGGTTTGTGAAGAACCTCCACGGGGATGGTTGTGGCTTGTGGCCATGTCTCCAGCAGCCCTGGCTGCTTGCCCTGGCTGCAGCACTGCAGCCCAGCCAGGAGCTGGGGGCAGCGATGGTGCAGCTTGAGGGGTCAGAGACCCCCAGGGTGAAGCTCCAGCTCCCCACTCCTGCAGCCCAAGGGTGCCCATCCTGCTCCTGGGTGTGATGCTGAGCCCAGGAGTGCTTCTGGTTGTTTGATCCTCTCCCCAGGAGATGGCACCCTTGGCTAGCCCAGCCTGGCTCCCTGCTGGGTGCTCTGGGTGCCTTTGCAGCCTGGGCATCATCCACCCAGCCCCTCCACCCCTGCCTTTGGCCAGCCAGGCCACAGGGTCTCTGTGCCAAGGAGGGTGCTGCCCCACAGCTCCGTGGGACCTCCTTTTGCACCAGGTCCTGGTACCAGGTGAGGTTCAGATGCCCCCATACACCCCATTCCTCCCTTTGCACCGTGGTCTCTTTGTGCCACCACCATCCCAGGGCATCATCCCAAGGATGCTCAGCACCTGCTGGTGTCTGGGCACTGTGGGAACCCCTGTGCTGGGGGGGTTTGCCCCCTTTCAGTGGCTCCGCTGGGGGTTTGTGGGTGAGCACAGCACCTTGGGGGGTGCTGCTGCAAGAGCCACCTCACCAAAACCTGGTGTAGACCAAGAGAGGGAAGTGTTGGAGAAAACCAGGTTGTGTTCAGGGCCAGCTCCCCAAACCTGGCAGCCAACTGGAAAGCAAGGACAGGAGGATGGGAAAAGCCCATGTTTGGATGAGGACTGGCACGGAAGAGAGGATAAAACCCTATAAATGTGTAGTGAAAGGGCAGGGAGAGGAGGTTCAGTGCTGGGTGCTGAGGTGTAAAGCGTGGGTGGCAGAGAAGGGAGATGAGTCAAAGAACAATCTGTGACCTGAGCAGCTAATTGGATAACCTGGCAGGAGCACCTCCCAGTCCCTTCCTCCAACATCACTGGGTTTTCTCCTTTCTGGAAGGACTCTGGCAGGAAGGGGCTCAGAGGAGCTCCACGGTTAACTTTTAACACTAAAAACCCTGGGGAAATTCCAGAGGGCTGGAGGGAGGCCAGTGGGAGTCTAATGTCTAAAAGGGATAAAAGGGCTGACCCTGGGAATTACAGAGCAGGTAGGCTGGTGGCAGTCGCTGGGCAAATTATGGGCTGGGTAATTGGGGATACTGTCAGCCAAAAATTAGAAGCTAAAAATATAATTAAGGTCGTTAGCTTGGTTTCATGGATGGCAGCTCCTGTCAAGTGAGTCGGCTTTGGGTTTTGGCATGACTCTGGGCTGGCTGATAAAGCTAATTGTGCTGCTGCATTAGAATGGGGTTGTCTCTAAAGTATTTAATTTAGGGCCATGTGACATTGCCATTTGTAGAAGTTGCATTATATGGAGGCAGCAGAGCAGACATCCCACGGCTGGGGCTGGCGGCGCAGGGGCGGTGGCCGAGGGGGCTGGTCATGGTGGATGATGGAAGGACCTGGTTTTAAATGGGATAATATTTTTAGCAGGGATGCTGAGGTTGGGTGGACAGGCAGCCCGTCCCCTCTGCCCAGCCCAAAGGCAGGGGTGGCATGTGTAGGAATAAAAGGTTTTCCCCACTGGTCTGCACTGGACCATCCATCTCAACGTGAGGAGAAACTTGTTTGGTGTGAGGGTGTTGGAGCCTGGCCCAGGCTGCCCAGAGAGGTTGTGGAATCTCCTTCTCTGGAGAGATTCCAACCCCCCCTGGATGTGATCCTGGGCCCCCTGCTCTGGGTGAGCTGCTGGAGCAGGGGGGTTGGCCCAGATGATCTCCAGAGGACCCTTCCAACCCCACCATCCTGTAATTCTGTGATCCTTGTGTTTTTTCCAGCCCTGTGGAAGCTGCATCCTCCTCTCTGGGCTGCATCAGCTCCAGTTGCATGCTGTGGATTCCCTCCAGTGGATCATCTGCATCCTTTTATTTTTCCCAATGGGAAAGTTGGGCAGAGGTAGGGCAGGGCACAGAGAATCTGGGGCAGCCCGGGGGACTTTCGCTCCATCCATGAGGGTGTTTTTCACCTCCATGCAGATTTCTAACCTGTGGGTTTCTCTCTTATTAGACTCAGAGTGGCTTGAAGGCCATCCAAGCCTTCACTGGCCTGCCAGGTATTTCCCAAGCAGGGCAGGGCTGGGGGCTCTGGACCCCCCCACAACCAGCCTGGCTGGCTTGAGGGGTCACATCCAGCCCCCCCAGCTGGGACTCTGTGTGGTGCAGGGCAGGAGGAGAGGAGCCCTCCCAGACACCACTCAATCCCAGCCTGGATCAAGTGGGAATTCCAGGGCTTGCTGGCTTTGAACCACGAATCCTTCCCTCTCCCCTGGGCATCCATCCGTCTGGCTCCACCGTAATGACGGCGGGATGACGGCAGGGAGACGTTAATGACTTGCCCAAGGTCCCACAAGGAGTGATGGCCACCCGGGAGGAGCACCCAGCCATCCTCTCCTGCCCTGGCAGCACCCAGCCCCATGGCAAAACGTGCCCCATTGCAGCTTCTCCTGCAAAACGGGTCACAGCCACATGTCCCACATCCCCATCTCGGTGACATCCTCGTGGGCAGACACCACTGATGGTCCTGGTGGGACCTCTACACCATGATGGAGAGTGGGTGCTGCCCTGTCACTGGTGGGGTTTGGTGCTGCCAAACCCTTTTGTGGAGCAGGAAGGTTCTGCTGATGCCCTTCCCAGGCTGGGGCCAGTGACTAACACCTCCTGGTTTGCAGCTTGTTTACCTGGAGCTGGGGCTCGGGTTTGGATGGCTGAGTCACTGCAGCTCCTTCCCCCTCTGCCACTGCAGCTCCCTGACGAGCACTTTCCATTTTCCCATTACTTTAATTGCCCTTGTTTCAGAAAACTGCTCCAGACTGGCTCTGGGCTGAAGGAACCTGCTGCCTACAGCCGCCCCAACCAGGCATCCCCACGGCGGGGATGATGGGGTGGGACCCCCCCTTCCACAGCACACACTGGGGACCTCGGTGCCATGGTGATGCCAGGGCTTGGGGTGTCACCACCAGTGGGTTTTGGTGGCCCCGTTGGCTGCACCCCTGGAACGCGGCGCAGGGGCGGCCGGTGCTCCTCTGGCGCGGCTGAATGTGGCACAACAGGTTTGTGGAGAGCCCCGTCCCGTTGGGCTGGATTTTTGGAGAGGCTGGAGCCAGCCCCAGCACCAGCTGCTTCCCGTGAGGTGCTGCTGGCTCCAGTGGTGCCCAGCATGGTGCTGGGTCGTGGCCCTGAGCCACAGGGCAGCTTGGTCACATCCTGGGATGGGCACAGCCCATGGAGTGGGAGATGTCAGCCCTGCCTTGTGATCTGTACCAACGCTGGGACTTCTTTAGGGGGCCGTGCCCCATGGCCCCTTTGCTCCTGGAGGGGTCCCCCAGCCTGCTTGATCAGTGCTCTGTCCCTCTCTGCCCATCAACTGGAGGGACATGCACTGGTCAGCTGTCCCCTCTCCCAGTTCCCCAGTTAAATCCCTTCTGGAGATGTCACCCTGCTCGTCCCAGCCTCTCTTGGGGTGCATGGGAGGATGCTGTGCGTGGGGACCTCATGTTGACCGTGGGTTTTGTGTCTCTGCCAGCTCACGGGGAGCCCTGAGGAGGTGGGGACAATGAGGACAGCACGTAGAGGTGCCTGGAGAAATGCAGAGGAGATGGAAAAACAAAGCTGGGCATCTCTGTGGGATGTAGGTCACGCCAGGTCCTCAGCAAGGGATGTGGCAGGGAATAATCCAACAAGATCGGGGAGGGAGGGAAGGAGGAGAGGGGGATTAGGGCAGGAGAAAATTGTCCACCCTTCTCTGAAGAGCAGGAGCTCTGCAGTCATGTGCCAGGTGAACCCTGGACCCACAGCGAGGGCCTCAGGGTCTGTAAAGCCTGGAGGGGAAAATCCTCCCTCCCTGGGGAAGGGCCGTGCTGCTTTTCCAGCACCAGGGTGAAGGGAAAGAAGGAAAATCCACCCAAACCAGTGATGGGGAGAGGGCTGGTGGTCACCCCAAGCTTCACTTGGGCTGAGGGCTGCCTGGGCAGCTGGTATGGGGTTGGATGAGGATGCAACAATGCCACTGGTGTGGGATTGGTGTCAACCCCATGGGTCCACTGTCCTGTCCTAAGGTTGGACTTGATGATCCTTGAGGTCTTTTCCAACCTAAATGATTCTCTGATTCTAATCTGTGGCACCCTGGCACAGTGTGTGCTGCGAGTGGCAATGGAAAGAGGTAGAGAGATGATTAAAGCAACCTTTAATGAAGAGAAAATTAATAAACAGGCAGACAATTGTGCTGGTCTTTATTTACTGCAGGATGACAGAGTGGAGCCAGCGTGGCGAGGCCGCCCAGGCCAGGTCCCACATCAAATGATGGGGCAGTGCCGGGCATGATGGGACCACATCACCTCTTCTCCAACGGGTTTTTCCTGGTCCCAACAAACTCAGGAAGGTCCATGTGGCTGTTCCTTAGAGCAGGGAGATGCTGTGTGCCACTGTGGTGTCCAATGTGGTGGGACGTGCCGGGTTGGGATGCATTTTGGAGGTGCTGCTTGGCACTCTCACCCTGTCCCCATGCTCCATGTTGGCATTCACACCTTTCTCCTGCCATGGTGATGTTCCACAGGCACAGAGGTCCCTGCTCTGGTCCTTAAGTACAGAATCAAGGCTGGGCGAGCAAAACCAGCTCCCACAAGTCCATCCGTTGGCCAACTCCAGGAGGCCAAGCCCACGCCCTCATGCCAGGTTCTTATCACCTGGTTGGGCGTATTTACTTGCTGGTTTGCACCAGATAAAAATGCACTGGACAAACAGGAGTTCCCTGCCAGCCCTGGGGCGGTGGCACCGTGGGGGACACATACCCCAGTCCCTGCTTCGTCAGCCCCGCACGTCACAGAGCTGCAGGAGGGACATGAGGCCACATTGCCCCCCCCCCTCTAAATTTGGGTGTCCAAGTTGGTGATGACCTCCCCACCTTGCCTACCCATGGGGTTGTGCCCAAGGTTGGGGATGAGGTCAAAGTTAATGGGGGGCAGTGCAGGGGGTTGGCACCCCCAGGTCTGTGCCACCCATGGGGTCATGGCACCATGAACTGCCCGAGCGTGGGGGTGTTGGCATGGGCTGGTCCCTGGGGTGCTGGAGGGTGGCAGGGGGGATGCCAACCCCACACGCTGCATCGTGTGTCCCCACTGCTGGGTGGCCAGGAGGGGTCTGGGCTGTGCTGGGGGGGCTGTGCACAACGAGNCGCGGGGGCCGAGCCGAGCCCAGCCCAGCCGAGCGGCGCAGGCCCCGCCCCCCCGCGGCCCGGGAGGCCCCGCCGCGCCCTCCCCGCTCCTTGCACCCCATTGNCGTCCCGCGCTGTGGCCCCGCCCCTCTCCCCCTCCTGGCTCCGCGGCGCTGGAAACTTTGGGGCTAGCGCAGTCGGCGGCGGCGGCGGCG
>VYZX01001585.1:134051-153391 GCA_013401335.1 Brachypteracias leptosomus | reverse complement strand
CACCGGGCACCGCCCAGCTCGGCCCAACCCCTCAGGGAGGGGTCACCGCGGCCTTTGCGCGCCTCTCCGCTCCTGCCGGCCATGCGCGCCCGCTGAGCCGCAGCGGAGGCGGCCGCTTCGCAGCTTGTTTCCATCCCCGGCGTTGATTTTCATCTCTTATTTATTNGGCGCTCCGCGGGGCGCTGAGCGGGCGCTGAGCGGGCGCGGGGCGCGCCATGGCCGCCAAGGACAACCCCTGCAGGAAGTTCCAGGCCAACATCTTCAACAAGAGCAAGTGCCAGAACTGCTTCAAGCCCCGCGAGTCCCACCTGCTCAACGACGAGGATCTCAACCAGGTGGGGGAACCTCTGCTTCAAAACCCGCTGGTTTTTCTTTCCTCCCCCCTACTCCCCAAAATCCGCTCCCGGGCCTCCGCCCCCCTGGCTGCCCCCACGCGTCCGGCTACGGGGGGCTCTGGAGCCCCGTGGGGTGGCTGTGGGTCCCCTGGGTAGCCCCGGGGTCCTGGGAATGGTGTAGAGACCGTGGGTGCCTGGTGGCCCCACATGTACCTTGAGGTCTGTTGTATAGCTTAGGGTCCCACAAGTGGCCCCATTGATAGTGTAGGATCCTATGGGTAGTACAGGGTCCCATGGATGTTCTAGGATCCCACAGATAGCACAGGGTCCCATGGGTGCCTGCTGGCCCCATGGTCAGCACGGTTTCCCCTGGGGTCTCCAGGGGTCCCATGGGGTACCTGGTGGTCACAGAGATACTGTAGGGCCCTGTGGATACTTGCTGTTCTTATGGGTAGCATGGGTTGTCAGAGGTGGTGTGGAGTCCCATGGGGTACCTGCTGACCCCACGGATAGCACAAGGACCCACAGATGCCAGTGAATCCCATGGGGTGTTCAGGAGCCCTGTGGGTGCTCTCTAGTCCCATAGGGTGTCCAGGGATCCCATGGAGTCCCTGCTGACCCCATGGGTGGTGTGTGGTCCCATGAGGTGCTTGCTGACCCCATGGATAGCACAAGGACCCACAGGTGCCCTTGAATCCCGTTGGGTGTTCAGGAACCCTGTGGGTGCTCTGTAGTCCCGTAGGGTGTCCAGGTATCCTGTGGAGTCAGTGCTGACCCCATGGGTGATATGTGGTCTCACAGGGTGCCTGCTGACCCCACAGGCATCCATGAATCCCATGAGATTGTTTAGGAGCCCCGTGGGTGCCCTCTGGTCTCATAGGGTTCCCAGCAATCCCATGGAGTCCTTGTTGACCCCACAGGTCCCAGGTGTCCCATGGAGCACCTGGCATCCTCACAGCTGCCCAGTGGTCCCTTAGGCTGTGGTCCGCCTTGGTGCCTCACCCCTTTACTGAGGCCATTTGGGGACCAGCGCTGGGGTGTGGGGTGACCCCAGCCCTTCTCAGGGTGCACAGCAGCAGGTGAAGGGCTATCACGTGAGCTCCAGTGAAAGATCCCAAAAGTCCAGGGACAAACTTGGCCGCAAACAAAACATCCCTTCCTGGATGTGCCGGACATGGCCTCCCCACCCTACAACCCCCCAATTTTCTGTGGGGACAGGAGGGTGACCCCTGCCCCTTCCCCGTTAGGGCCCAGCATGAGCAGGTTGGGGGGCTGCCAGGGCTGGGCCTTCCTCCTCCTTCTCCTCCTCTTCCTCCCAGGCCTGACACAGAACCTGGAGGCCCACGCACCCATGACGGGGGGTGTTTGGGGTGCAGGGGCCCCTCTGGGGTGTCGGGGTGCAGGGAGCAGGGCCGCCCTCCTTCCTCCCACACCTTTGTGGGCCGGGGCTGCCATCCCCGCTCCCGATCCTATTATGGCAATGAGATCAGACATATTGCTGCGCTCGCTGGGGGGGCGGCGGCAGAGGGAGCGGGGAGAGGGGGGGGCCATAATGAAATCTGAGGGCTAATATGGAAAAAATGTAACTGGAAAAAATGCCGTGGTGTGTGCGGGAAGGGGCGGGCGGCGGGGAGCGTCGCGGCCGTGCCCAGACAAAGGAGCCATCCCGGAGGGGGTTCGGGAAGAGCCCCCCGCTCCGGGCTGGCCCCTTCCCGCTGCCCCGCCCGGGGTTTGGCTGCCTCTGGGTGTGATGGGTTTTTATTTTTATTGGAGGGGTTCAAAGCGTTGCTCGCTACCCCCCGTAGTGCCTGCCTGCCCCTGCTGCGGGGGGCCCACGGCCCTCCCTGGGGACCCAGAGCCATGTTTCGGGCAGCCCCTCATTTGCTTTGTTCCCATTGGGATGGCGGGTGGCCCTGGGGGGCTGCCGCTGCCACCGGCTCCCGTGGGGACGAGGGTCGAGCCCCGCGGCCAAGTCCAGGCCCTGTGCGGGGGGCTCCGGTTGGGAAAACAGCGCAGTCCTGCTCGGCTTCTCCCTTGCAGCTGGGCTGAAGTAATCCTGCTTCCCAGATAAGATGGTGGCTCTGGGAGCGTGTGATGCACACACGCACCCTCCCGCCCCCACCCCGCAGCCCCCCACGCCCGGGACCCCCTGGCTGCTGCCAACCTGGGGCTTCCCTGCCCATCTCCCCTCCAAATCCGTGCCCCTTGGAGGAGGAGGAGGAGGCTCCAACCTCTGGCACACCCAGGAATAACGGTTCATTTAACAGTTCTGATTTTTTTTTGCCTTTTTAATTATATATTTTTTCTAAGCTTGGTTTGGGTAGGGGGGATCCCACGGCGCAGCGTGGGGGCTGCCTGTGTCCCATGGACAGGGACCGTGTTGGTGATTACCTAGAGTCAGGCTAGAAAAGTCCTTTTGAGTCATCTGACCTTTCTACTTGGCTTGCAGGAAAGGTGAAGGTACTTCACGCTTACGCACTCGTGTCTCTTTTGGATTTTTATTATATAAAAATACCTACGTGGGTGTTAGGAGCTGCCCCTCCTGCTTCCTGGGGTGTTCCGGGGTGCTGGAGCCGCTCGGGGCAGGGACTGGTGCGTGTTTACAAAGAGGCACAAATATTTAGCGGTAGTAGTGGATTCCCGTCGTACTCGGGAACAGAATTAGGGATGGGGCTGGGAGGGGGAAATTCAGCCCCAAACATCAGGATTAATGAGCTGGAGCTCTCTAATAATAATCAGACTTGGCGCTTCCAACTTCAAAGGGCTACGCGGACGCTAAATCCCTAATCCCGGGAGCGCTGCGTTCACGAGTTGTTTTTGTGTGTGGCTGTGCTGCTGGACAGGGGTTGGTGTGACTTGGGCTGGCTATGTGTGGTCCCACCACCCATTGGAGCCTTGGTTGTCCCCCTTCCAGGGCTGCAGGTGGGAGGTGATGTGCTCTTGACCCCTCCCCAACCTGTGTTTGACCTTCTGGGGTGCCTCCTGGTGTGGGAAAAACTGGGTCAGTCGTTGCGTCTGCCCCTCTGCTTGAGAAAATCTGTTGCTGTGGGTCTGCCCTGATGAGCCTGAGCCCTGGTGTGGGTTCTCAGAGCCCTATGATCCTGTGGTGACAGGATCTGGTCCTTGGCAGATGTGGTGCTCCACCCACCCGTCACCAGCTCCCCTTGTGCTGCCCATTTCCCAGCAAGGGAGAAATTCCCTGTTCCGTGGGAATTCCCTCTTTCCTGGCATGACGAGCCTGCGCTGGCACCACACGGTCCCCTCTAACCTCCTGCAGACCTCATGTGGAGACCAGCTTTCAAGAGCCTGCCCCAGGACAGTGGACGGTTCCCAGGGACCCTCTTTCATCTCCAGGAGAGAGCTGGCTTGGCCAGTGGGACCCTCTTCCTAAGGAAGCCACCCAGGGCTCTGCAGGGCCGTGGAGGTGTCCCTGTGGGGTCCCTGCTCTTCACACCAGCTGGCCTGGACCAAGCTGTGCCTGCTCCCGGTTGCCTTCGGATCATGAGGAAGATGAAGGCCCCCCATGACAGGAACAGGTTGGGATTTAACCTCGAAATGACGCTTGGCCTGAATTGGAAGAAGAGCGTGAAGCAGTTGCTTTTAATTTTCTCCATGCATGTGCTCTCTCGGGGCATGGGACTGGCACAGATAGAGGAATTTGAGGACGTCTTTCCAGCTACCAGTGTCTTTTTTTCCTTTTATTTTTGAGATTATGGCATGGATGCCCAGAGGACCACCCAGTTAGAAAATGGAGCTCGCAGACTTTTCCCACTGCTTCCTCCCACCCTGGCCCATGACACCCCTGCCCAGTGGCGGTGGGGGGGTGGGTGGTTGTTTCCATCTCTCCTGCATTGGACGTTATCACTTTCCTACTGTTCTGGACACCAAACAACCAACCACCAGCAGCCCCAGGACTGGAGACTGTCAGCGTTGGGTCGCAGGCTTGGCTTTGCTCTGGAGCGTTGCATTGATGGGGCTGTGGGGTTTTATCTTGGCTCTGTGTTGTCCGAAGGGTGGCAGGGTGAAGTATCATGTCCTGGGCATGCTCTTGCCTCCACCCCATGTTCCTTGGGGGAGGAAAAGCCCCTTTTTATTTTTCCAGGGAGGCAGCCCCCGCACTTGCATTCCCTGCTCCCAACTGCATGTATCATGCTGCAAAAATCTGCACGAATTATTAGGACCAAACAGGGGGAGATTCTCTGCAAATGTCAAACCCGCCTCCCTCGGTGGCTGCAGTGGGCACAGCCCTGGGGGACACAGCCAGAGGAGCTGGGCTGGACAAGGTCGTGGTGACTCTTCCTCACGGGCAACATCCCACTCTTGGAGAGTGTCATGAGGACAGTGGGTGCTCAGGAGGGACGTCAGGTTGGGTGCTGGGGTCAGCTTTGGGTGCACTTAACCCTCTGCATGGCCCAAGGGAAGGGACTTGGCGCTGCTGTCCCCTTTGCACACTTACTTGCTGCTGTTTTTTTGCATGACGCCACACTTTATCTGCTCTGGCACCCGAGGAAGTGATAAATCCCCTCTCCAGCACTCTGCAGAGATGTTGTGGCTTCTCCCAGGTGCTGAGGAAGCCCCATCGTGGGAGGTGGTTAGATATGTCAGCTCGCTGCGGGGTACGTGGGGCTGTGGGGCTGCTCAAGGAGGGGGAGCTGGGGTTGCAAAGCTTGTTCCTTCATGCTGTGGCCAGCCTCTTCCAGCCCTTGCTCCAGCTGCCCGAGCTGATGGCAGAGCTCGGGCCCAAGCAGAGCCCTGGGGCCAGAGCCAGGGTGTTTGCAGAAGGAGAGTGGCTGTTTGCATGAAGGGCAAATTCAACCTTTCCCCTTCCTGTTCCTCCGGTCGGTCCGTTGGTCACTCCTGCTGCCCACGCACCAGACTGCCCAGGAGCTCCTTGCTTTGGGGTTTGCCAACGGTGTGCCAGGAGGGCTGTGCCATGCACAGTGCCCACCAGCCACCCCATGGCAGCAGCACCTTGTGCTCCTCATGCCCCAGGTCCAGTCTGTCTGGTCTGGTCTGGCCGCCTCCTGCGTGGTGAGATGTGTTGGTGGTGAGAGAGCCTGGCCTGGGTGATTTGCAGCTTTGGGAGCAGTGGGCTCGTGTCTGTGTTGTGCAGATGAGTTTTTACGGGAGGTGGATGGAGATGGGGCTCTCCCAACATGTCTAGGGCTGTCCACAGGAGCTGCTCAGGTCTCAGCTTGGAGAAAGTCGAGGCATATCACTACAGGAAGGACACTGAGGTGCTGGAGCATGTCCAGAGAAGGACAATGAAGCTGGGAAAGGGTCTAGAGCACAAGTCTTGTTGGGAGGGGTGGCTGAGGGACGTGGTGTTTTTAAGCTTGGAGAAAAGGAGGCTCAGGGGAGATGTTCTTGTTCTTTACAACTCCCTGAAAGGAGGCTGAAGCCAGGTCGAGGTCAGTCTCTTCTCTTAAGCAACAAGCAATAGGACAAGAGGAAACATCCTCAAGTTGCACCAGGGGAGATTTAGGTTGGACATGAGGAACAATTTCTTTCTGGCAAAGGTTGTGAAGGGCTGACCCAGGCTGCCCAGGGCAGTGGTGGAGTCCCCATCCCTGGAGGAGTTTCAAAGCCATGTAGATGTGGTGCTGAGGGACATGGGTTAGTGGTGCCCCTGGCAGTGCTGGATTATTGGTTGGACTCAATGATCTTAAAGCTCTCTTCTAACCAAAGCAGTTCTGATTCCAAAACACAGTTTGGGCTAAACCGAGTGGCAGCGAAGGGTCACTTGGATGTGGAGCTATGGGATGGACCTTGCCCTCTCACCATGAGCTGTTGTGGATGCCCACTGGCAGTAGGACATCCTCCTGCCCTGGGCTTTGGCCCCACTCTGCCCTCCAAGTGACATACAGAGGAGGGGGAATGCTGAACACTCAGGGAAACCGAGATGTAAGCGGCTTAACCACCAAGGCTGGGCTACATCCCCAGCCCTGGGGATTGCCATGGGATTGTGAGTTGGTGCAGTGTTGTTTGTAGAACCTCCTGCTGACAGGGTCACAGGTCTCTGGTGGTCCGTGCAGCATCTTGCTGGGAGCATGGAGAGTGTTCAGTGATGCCTGTCTCTCCCTTCCTAGGAGCTGTGCTGTGGGTATCACATCCCATTCCCTCCCCAAACACCCTGTCACCTTCCCCATTCCTGCTGGGTGACAGCTGCTCCGACTCACCCATCAGCGATGTTCTCTCTGGCTCCAAGGTGATCAAAACCAAGAGCAGAGGTGAGCTGAAACCACCCAAATTTCCTCTTTTGAGGCTGCAACCACAGTGTTTGTGGTATCTTTCCCCTTGGGCAGAAACAGGTCCCTGCTTCTGGGAGCCCTGAGTGGTTGAGGAGTTGGTGCTCAGGGGATGATGACCTTATTGTCCCCACTCTGGGGCCACGCTTTCCTGTAGGTCTGGTTGAGAGCTGTGACCCTGTTGTGCTCCCCTGGGTGCAGGGAGCAGCAGGAGCCACTATCACTGCTTTCAGAGAGGCTCCTTTGGTGAATATTGGGACGGAACTCCTCAAGGTGGTGGGACGGGACTCACCAGGGGTTCACCCAGGCTGGGGACATGCTGGAAGTCTTATCACTACTTCCCTGCTGCTCTGTGTGTTCAGTGTTGGAGGCAGAGGCTAAAGCTGTGCTGCAATGGTCCATTTTTTTTCTCCTTCCCGCTCAGTTGCCAAGCCTGAACAAAACAAGCCCAACCTCCCCCCACCACAGGCTGGTGACGTCTCCCGGCAGCCTAAACAGATTATCCCTCCCGCCACGCGCTCCCAGCCAGGAGTCTCTCCTGGCCATGGATTCAGGCTTCCCTGGGAGCCAGCTGGGGTGGGGGAAGACTGGCTCTGGGGGCATCCCAGCTCACCCAGGCATCCCAGCACCCCAATGAGGATGTGGGTGCTCTGCCACAGGGCTGAGTCTGGACCTCAGGAAGAGATGGATGTCAGCAAAGCTTTCCTGTTCCACCCCAGGGCACGGTGCTGCCGAGCACCCTGCTTGGCTGGCTGGTTTGCATGGGGAAGAAGTGAAGGTACCACCACCATCTACACCAACATGTAGATGTGGTGCTGAGGGACATAGTTTAGTGGTGGACTTGGTAGTGCTGGGTTAATGGTTGGACTCGATGATCTTAAAGGTCTTTTGCAGCCTGAATGATTCTGTGATTCTATGAAGCCTGTCCAACGGGCACGCTGGTTGGTGCCAGTTTGCAGCCTGAGCCTTGTGACCTGGCCATCTGTGACCTGTCCTGCCCACTGCTGACTGTGCCCTCTCTGCCCTGCAGCCCTGGGATTCCTGTATCACCCTGGGCTTTGGGGAAGATGCTGAGTGGCTCTGCACGTCCTTTGAGCCCAGTCCCTCTGGATGCTGGGAATCCTGTTCCCAGTGCTGGTGGAGCTGGTTGGATTGGGGTGGCTTGTCCGTGCCTGGGCAGCATCAGCCTGACAGCTTCATGTAAACCGAGCTGGGGCTGCTTCCTCCTCCACTTCCACCCAGCTCTGGCCTGGGGTGTGAGCTGGGGGCAGTGTCTGATGCCACTCAGGCCAAGGGGATGGATGCAGGGACCCAAGAGGCAGGTGAGGGGCTGGGGAGCACCAGCAGCACGGCTCCTGGGCAGGACCAGAGGTGAGATGTGATACCTGGGCGTTCCCAGAGGCGCACAGGAAGCGGAGCGGTGACGTGGGGCTGTTTCTGCCTGAGTCAGCCTCCACCTGTCCCACGGGATGGGAGGAACTGGGCACTGTGGGACTCCAGCCCGGCCACACCTCCCACACCTGGTGTCCCTGGAAGGTGCTGTGGCTATATGGCCTTTTTTGGGTGACAAGGCAGTGGCCAACAGGAGGTTGGCTTTGTCACCGCGAGCTGTGCCGGAGGAACCGGCTCTCCCCTTCCTGCCTGCCCTTCAAGCCTCACCCCACCCAACCCCACCCCAGCCATAGATCTATCGTGCTGCCAGCAGCTGCCCTCCACTCTGCTTTCCACATCAGTGTGTGGCTTGCCCTTCAGCCAGGTACCATCTGGATAAAGCAAAGCCACGCAGTGCCCAAGCATCCCCTGTGGCTGCTACCTGTGAGGAGACCACCCCCAGCTGCCCTTCAGAGATTGTGGGAAGTGGACAAGGCTCAGCGTGGTCAAAGACATCCTAGGAACCCTGGGGTTGCTCTGCCATCCCTTAACCTGAACGTGGACAGATCTGCTTTTGGTGTGAGCTCTTGCTCAGTGCTGGGTGTTACATTTTCCTCTTGCTGAGCTGGTGTGAAGTAACGTGTGGTTCCATCTTCATCCTGCTGTGGTGATACTCCCCTGGACCCGCCTCCCTCCCACACCAGCTTCAAGCGGGTTTATTTTAAACCCCTCTTCAGCAGGGCTGTTCCAATGCAGGTGTGATGGGTTTATTCCAGACACTTCATGCTCTAATTCATATCCCTTTCATTTCAGCGTGTACCTCTCTGGGCATTTGCTTGGTTTTAGCAGTAGCTTGTTTTGGGTTGCCTTTAAAAAGCACTGCTGTGTGTTCATCTGTTGGCGGGTGGAACCGGGCTGCCCACGCTGCCTGGCTCTAATTCATACCTTTCAGCTATTTTGGTTTCAATATCTGAAATTGGACACATCTGCCAGAATAAGTATAGCCCAGTGGGGCTTTTTTCTGACACCAGTAAAGAAATAACCATGCTCAATTTTAAGGGCATGTATTTCAGGTGCTCGGTGCTTTATATACCATCGGTTGAGCCAAAATTGGAGTGGTCCAGGGCAAAATAATGTCTGCTGAGGGGTGTGACCCAGGCTGAGATAGGACCAGGCTTCACGTCTGTAATACTGGGCTAAGGCTGCTCAGTGCTGACCCCGGTGATGGTGTCTCCTCTTTGGGTTTCATCATTGCTTCATCCCCAGTGTGGCACTTGAACTTGCCCGCTGCCTGTTGGACTGGAGGCTGTGGGGGGCCAAATGCTGCTGGGGTGCTTGGGGCAGCTGGGATGGTCCTGCCAGAAGACCTGCAGCGTTGTGGCTTGTGTTGGAGAGAGATTTTGCTCATGGGCTTTGTTGGGTTGAGCGTTTGGCTTTGCCCAGGGGCACGGAGGTGGAAATGAGGGGACCCAGGAGGGCTGAGCCCTGCAAGCAGCTTGGCTGCCCATAACATCAGGCTCCTCAGGGTGCTGCCTTGGCTTGGTGGTGCCAAGCATTGGGGGCACCACGTCCTGCCCTCGCTGTCATCCTCTTGTTCCTCACCTGTGGGTGAGGCTACTCAGTATCTTCTCAAGCACCACAGCTGGGTGCTCAGGGCTCACCACGAGTCCCTCTCAGGGGACTCCCTTTCCTCACCACAGGGACCCACCAAAGGCACTTCCCAGCTCTCTGGTGGCTCATCTTTGGTTATTTATTTGCAATTTTGCTTTTTCCCCCATGAACCAGAAGAGGACTTTGTCAAAGGCCTTACCAGGCCATATGGGTGGTGGCCATGGCACGACGGGGAGCGTCGGGAAGCCCCTGCTCCAAAGTCCTCCTCCCCTCGCGTGGGCACGGCTGCGTCACGGGTGCCTTTGGGTGGGGGCACGGGGCGGGGAGCGCCGGGGGAGTGGCAGAGCTCGGCTCACCCTCTGGGTGCTGGCAGCGTGGGCGGCACGGCGCTGGGCGCAGAGCGGGCGCTGGGGAGGCACGGGGGCCATGGGCGAGCTGGGCACCAGCACCCAGGTGAGCAGGATGGGGGCATGGAAGGGGTGAGGGGATCCTCGCCAAAGCCAGGGAGGGCTGGGTGCTGCGGGGTGCCCTTTTATGCCAAGAAGACCCCCCCTGACATGGGTGAGGCTTGTGTTGGTTGTGGGAACAGGCAGGTTCAAGGGTGCTCTGGGAGGGAGTGAGGGAAGCAGCTCCTCAAATTTGGATCCCGTTCCCAGCTCTCCATTGTTTTTCATCCCCTTGAAAGAGAGGGAAGAAGGAAGGAAGGTCTTCTCAAATCATGTTTTCCCAGCTGCTGGGAGAGCAACACCTAGAGCTGATATGTCATATTGTGGCCGGGGGGGTGGGATAAGAGATTTTTGTTATTTCTTTTCACTTTTATAAACAGTCAAAGGGCTCCTCCAGCTTGTTCCCAGTTTGCTTACTCAGTGCTTCACGCATTTGACAGTTTTTGGTGCATAGGCAGTTTCTTCTATTGTTTGCAGGGATTTTTCCAGAGGGGAAACTTTTTTTTTTTTAACATTACAAAACCACAGCAACTGGCAGGAGGAATCTAGGGGAGGTACCGGCTTGGAAACAGTTTTAAGCTTTGAGGAAAAGAAAAAAGATGGAAAGTAACAAGATTAACCAAATTTTAAGAGGAGCTGGGAACTTGTGTCCTTGTCGCTGCGTGGCTGGGCTGGGGCTGGGCTTGCATGGATGTTTCATGGTGGAAAGCAGCATCCTTGGACACGGGGGCTTCTGGAGCTGGATCTACCCTGGGTTTCCTCCCTCCTGGCCTGTCCTGATACCTCCGTGGAGCCGCCTCACTGGTGTGGCAATGCCTCATCACTCTTGCACCAAGACTTGGCCCCAGCCCTTGCCAGGAATGGGGTTGGCCAATAGTTTGGAGCTTGCCAGGCAGCAGGAGCGGTGCCCATAGGACTTTGTGAGGACATGCCCAGTGCCCATCCCACCACTTGCTGTGGTGTGGGTCTGCTTCTCGCCGGCCAGACCACCGGTGGAAAAAAGCCTGGCTATTTTCCTTTCCACTGATAACCAGCAGTGTGCTGTAAGGCATTTCTTTCCGGGTATTCTTTCCCTTTCTCTTCCCAGCTGGCTGAATGGGCTGTTTTTCCCTCTGCCTGGCTCTGACCTTCCTGCGTGCTGGGCCGTGGGCTGCTGGAAGCTGCTGGTGGGGAGGAGCTGGGGCTGGCAGGGGCCAGCCCTGCGGGGAAACGGCTGCTGGATGTGCGGCACGGGAAGCGGCCGGGAGCTGGAGAGCTGCCAGCACTGGGTAGTTTTTCCGCTCTTAATTAACAAAAGGAAAACATCCAGCTCTCCTTTTGGAGTGTGTTTTTGCTTTGGAGTAGAGGCACGCTGCCCATGGCCAGGGAAGAGCTGTCAGTGAGGATGGACTCTGGAGCTTGGCACTACCCGGGAGGTTGGTGCTCTTGGCAAGATGTCAAGCCAGAAGCAGCTGAGTTTGGTGTTTGTGGCTGAGGTTTTACCTCCTCCCGAGTCCTTGTCTCAGGCCCGTTTGCACACAGTGTGTGTAGCACCACAGGCAGGGCTGAGTTTGGCTGTGAGCAGGAGCCTGAACTTGCTGCCTTTGTGCCAGGGGCTGGTGCAGGTTCCCATGGTCCCTGACCATCGATCCCCCACGGTGTTGGTCCACGATGAGTCTGTTTCCTCTGTCTGACGTGTTCCTCTGCTGTTTCTTTGCAGGCCAAACCCATTTATGGTGGCTGGCTGCTGCTGGCCCCGGAAGGAACGGACTTTGACAACCCAGTCCATCGCTCCCGGGTAAGTAGAGCCAAGACATCCTCTCCCTGTGCCATGGGTGGGGGTGGCAGGAGGAGCAGAGAGGGCTTGTCCCTGCCCACGGAGGCAGCTGCAACCCTGGGAGTGCCACAGGCACCTCCATGTACCCATCCCCTTGTGCAAACCAAGAAGCTGGGAGATGTTGCCTGCAGCAGGGCTTGAATGCCTTCTCTGGGATGCAAGATCTGCTGTGTCTGTGCAGTTTTATTGCTGGCTGTTGTTGCTTTTTGATGCCTTGATGTTGCTCTGTTTGGGGTTTGGCTGGCCTGACACGTGCCACGCTGATGGGAAGGCTCTCAGGTCAACAGGGTGTGGGCTGGGACCATCAGCAAGGCACCCAGCTTCCCTTTGGTGCTTGGAAACAGCTACTTTATTTTCTGCAGCCCATCCTGGGCATGCTCAGAGCCCTAGAGAGAGATTGCATCCCATCCCCTAGTGCAGATACCACAGTATCAGGCAGGTCCTGCAGCACGGGAGGGGCTGAGAGGTGATTCCTGCTTGCTAGAAGCCTGCAGAGCTCTGAAGCTCTGTGAGGCTCAGAAGGACGTGGCCAAGCTGATGTCCTTTCACTGCTGGCTTGTGACGAGGACTCCCAGCCTGTCCCCCAAGCTGCTTTTCTAGGGTGCTTGCTGCTGAGGCCACCAGGACGGGGCTGTTGTGTGCGTGGGAGGGATGGCAATGGTCTGTGAACCCTCTTGTCACGCAGCCAAAACCCTCTCAGAGCTGCTTGTAATAAAAAAACATCTCTCCTGAGTGAACAGGAGTTGGATTCTGAGTTCAGCCTGGGGTATATGGGTCATTATTTGGAGTCACAGGCTTGCTGGCCCAACATTAAGGGGATGTAGGACTCGAGTTCCCCCCCAGAGCAGAGGCTCTCTGCTAACCTGGATGTGTGGAGGTCCACGGGGTCCTCAGTAGTTTTGCTTGTCCCTGAGCACCTTGGACTTTGCCTGAAGGGCTGAGAAAAGTGAGATAAGAATTGCTGCACTGGGGCTATGAATCTAGGGCCTTTTTCATTTCAGCCTGCTCGACCAGTTTCTGCTCTTGGCTGAAAACAACCTGGCACACATGGGGAAAAAAAAGGCAGTTTTCCAGCCAGATCAGTTCTCCAATCTATTTTGCTGCAGAAGCTGCAGTGCCAGCGTGGTGCTAGGGGAGGCAGGACCTCCTGGGCCACCTGGAGATGCAGCCACCATCCAAATCAAGCTCATGTGCTGCTGGGGAACATGTGGCATGACATTGTCAGCACTAAGTGCTGGAGTAGACCATGCAGGATGAAGCTGGAGGCTGGGAGAGCTTAGTTGGGGGATCCTTCTGGTGTCCTTGGGTCTCGTGGAAAAAACAGTGATGGGGCTTGTGCATGTCCCTTGGGAAAAGAGAAGGAGGAAAGTCCTGGTTCCAGTCTAGGAGCTAAAATCTTTTGTCTCTGGTTATTTTTGTCCCTTCTGCAACATTCATCACCCTTTAGGAACAGACCCCGCAGTTTTGGGGGTTCCTCCCTGCTCTTTTAGCAGCTGTGATCTGATGCTCAGCAAGACCTGAGCGTTTGCTGTTGTCACAAATCCCCTGCCATGAAGGGGTTTTGGTGCCTTTTCTCTGCAGCAGTTTTGTGGTGTGGGCTCAGATGCCCTCAGCAAGGCCTGGTGGGCATTGCTGTGACCCCTCTTGCTCTCTTCTCTTGCAGAAATGGCAGCGTCGGTTCTTCATCCTCTACGAGCACGGGCTGCTGCGCTACGCCCTCGACGAGATGGTGAGTGCTGCCTGGCAGGGGCACGAGGCTGTGGTCAGGGTGTGGGGATCAGCTGGGGACACCTCTGCTGCCCCTGGAAGGGCCTGGAGCTGCCCCTGGAGGAGCCTGGGGCCACCTCTGCTGCCCCTGGAGGTGCCCAGGGTGATGCTTCTTGTACGTGGCTGTGGAGGAGGGTGTGGGGATCAGCTGGGGCCACCTCTGCTGCCCCTGGAGGGGCCTGGAGCTGCCCTTGGAGGAGCCTGGGGCCACCTCTGCTGCCCCTGGAGGTGCCCAGGGTGATGCTCCTTGTATGTGGCTGTGGAGGTCTCTGCCAAACTGTCAGAGTTGTGCTTGCTGGGCTTGATTTAATGCCAGGGTGACTTTGTGTGGGAGCTCAGTGGCTGGTCTGCAGAACACGGTGGATGTTTTGGAAACTTGTGGGTCCTGCCTGATGTGGGATTGGTCAGCGGTTGACAGATCTCACCCTGGCAGGGAGTGCTGGGGTTCCCCAACATCACCTCTCTCCTTTCTGCCCCATTCCTTGGTGCCAGCTGGGGTTTGGTGGTGGTGAATCAATTGCCTTGGCAGTGCCCAGGAGGGAGGCCCTGCCTGGTGATGCCCATGGAAAGTAGGTCAGCTGGAACACCTTCCTACTGCCTGCCTACTCTGGAGCTGCAGCTCCTGCCAGCACTGCTCCCCTTGGTGAAACGGAGATGAAAGGAAGGGAAACCCCTCTGCTCTGAGCTGTGAAGTGGGGCTGATGAGCCCAGTGGGGTCAATCCCAGTGGGGTTCAGCCTGGAGAAGAGAAGGCTCCTGGGAGACCTTCTGGTGGCCTTTCAGTGCTTCAAGGGACCTGTCAGAAAGATGGGGACAGACTTTTAAGCAGGGCCTGTTGGGACAGGACAAGGGGTGATGGGTTTAAACTGAAAGAGGGAGAGTTAGACTAGGGAGGAGGAAGAAATTTTTGATGTCGAGGGTGGTGAGAGCCTGTCCCAGGTTGCCCAGAGAGGTGGCGGCTGCCCCATCCCTGGAACCATTGCACGATGCCTAAGGTTGAGTGGTCCAGCATGGCACAGTGGGCATCTATGTGTTGAGATCATCCTGGACAGAATTACAAAGCCAGGCACACTGGGATGTGGGGCAGCATTTGGGCACATGTGGGGCAGGGACCTGTGCCTGTAATGGGTATTCTGTGAGGGTGATGCACCTTGATCCTCCTCTGATGCCTCCTGCAAGGGCACCGTGGGATGGGGAGGCTCAGCAGCACAATGAGCATTGCTTGAATTTCAGGCCTTGTTTGTTTGTATTTTTTCTTGGAGTTGATCCAAGTGCCCTAAATAATTTAGATGTCTCGGGTAGGAGCAGTGGAGGCTTTTCATGTACTTGTAGTGTCTCAGCAACCTGGCCCTGCACTGGGCTGGTGCTTCACATGCTGTGCCAGCAGGAGAATGGTGTGTGGCTGGCTGGGATGGGGACATGCCCCAATCCGAGGTGGAGGTGCAAAGATGTTGGGAAACAATTGATAATGTTTTTCTGCTGCTTTGTATCCTGAGGAGGTTGACCTGCCATAACCATAGATGGAGGAGATGGTCGTGGCTCCCTCCTCCTCATCGGGGTCTGACACATGGTGTAAAAATACCCTCCTGACCTTTCTGCAGAGCACGTCTCTGTGTGGGCTCCACGCTGCTCTTTGCACCAGCTCTGCTGAAGGGGTTGCCTGGGCATAGCTGGGCACAGCCTCCCCTGGCCCCTTCCAGTCCCATGGGGTCCTCAGTGTAGGGTCAACCTCCACATGTGCTGGGAGCCCAACAGCAGCTGGCCAGAGACCTCCCAGGTGGTTCCAAGCAGGGATTGAATTGTTCTGCCTTAAACCTTGTAGATATTAATGTTGTGGATTTGGCAATTTGTGCTCTAATTAAAAGTTGGAGGGGAGGAAGAGGTGGGCTCAGGATGGGAGCCCTGAGCTGGTGTTGGTGGCAGAGAGACTCTGCTCCTTGCTCTCAGTGGATTAGAGAGTGGTGGTGTGTGGAGAGGTGGCTTGAAGCTCAGCCATAAGCTGGGGAAACCTCAGGGGTCCCCAGAGATGTTGGTGCTGTGGTACACAGAGGCCATGGGATGGGGCAGGTGGGTTAAGTTTGGTGTTGGATTGGAGCATTTTGGGCAATCCCTTAGCAGAAGGTGGGCCAAGTGGGCACGAGCTGCCCTCTTGGCATCCAGATCCCTCCTGAGACCTGCCCATGGGTGTCTCTGAGCTGATCCCGAGTCTGTGCTCCTGCTTGGCTGCCCTCTTTTTATGTGTCCATCCTTCCACCCATCTGTCCTTTCTCTGCCATATGTTCACTCTGAAAACTCAGCCCAGTTCAGCAGGATGGCTGTGATGGGGAGGACGTGCAGAGATTATGGACTTCCATCCCCTCAGACCCGTGCTGAGCTGCCAGACTCACTCCCTGGGGTCTCCCCCTTTCACATTGGGGGCGCCAGCACCCAGATCCTGCCTGGCCCCTGGGAATGCCAGTGGAGCACATCCCCTTCTCCTCTCTGGGGAGTTCCCAGCTCTGCCAAGCCCTGGCTAAGCTGAGCCTGCTCAGACGTGCAGAAATTCCTCCCTCCCACCCATGGGTGGATGTGGAGGTTGGGTGATCTCTCGGGGTTGCCTTCCCATGCTGATCTGCTGCAATCCCCCCTCAGTGCTGGCTTGTTCTTGCTGTTTGATAAACCTCCGTGCTGGGCTGGGTGATGTACAGGGGTTGATGTTTCTCTGCAGCAGCTGGGAGATGGCAAAACCACTTTTATATTGAGTTGGGGGAAGGGAGGAAGGAGAGTAACAGGGAGTTGGGGACAGGCTTTGGGGATGAGCCACTGTTTTGTGTGTCTTGAGAACGTTTGTCCCCTGTGTGCTCCCCAGTCCTGCAGCACTTCCTTGGTATTCCCAGGAGGTACATTCCCCCATTCCCCATTGCAGGGAGTGTGAAACTAAAGCCTGCCAAAAGCCCTGAGCCAAGCCAAATGAATCCAGAGACTTGTTTTGAAGGTGGAAGAGTCACCCAAAGAGCTTAGACCTTTGGTACTTCGGGATATTTGAAACTGGAGAGGATAAAAGGCTCAGTCTGTGGGGAAACAGCCCTGCCCGGGCTGGGAGGGACCACACTCAGTCCCTTGAGAGGACAAAGAGGGGACTGGTGCCAGGATGGTGAGAGAAACCTCCCCAGAGCTGCTGCTCTGTCCAGGGAGATGCCCAAACTGGTGCTGGTAGCTGCACCCTCAGACCTTGCCTTGCAATGTGCAAGGTCTCATCTCAGTTGTCCTGGTCAAACACCTCATGGTCCCCAGTGAAAGCAGCACCTCTGCAGGGGGGGAGCAGCCCAGGGCCGTGGTGGTTTGGGAGGTTTTGGTTGAGCTGCCACAAAACCAGTGTCTGGGGTGAGGGGCTGGAGCCAGAGTGGCGAGCGCAGAGCATTTGCCTCCCTTTTGTTTTGATTGCTGGGATCTATAATTAGTGGCCGAGGTGGCTATAAATAGAGCCCTGCTGCGTGGGAACGTGGTGGGGAGGCAGGGGGTGTGCAGGAGGGGGTTTGAGGGGGTGGAGAGCTCTGTCCCACCCCTCCCTGGACCTCTGAGTGGGTGATGGCCTCAGCGCTGCCTGGAGATGGATCCAGCC
Source organism: Brachypteracias leptosomus (assembly GCA_013401335.1). Taxonomy (NCBI): domain Eukaryota; kingdom Metazoa; phylum Chordata; class Aves; order Coraciiformes; family Brachypteraciidae; genus Brachypteracias; species Brachypteracias leptosomus. Next base: position 136,197 of record VYZX01001585.1, on the reverse strand, counting down.
CTGAGGCTAGAGCAGGTCAGGGAAGAGGGGCTGGATCTCCAGCCCAGCTTCTTAATCACTTGTGATGTGTTCATGGGTCAGGCTTAGTCTCTGTGCCTCAGTTTACCCCTCTGCCACCTCCCTGGGGCTGGGATTTATACTAGGTTGGCATTTATACCAGTCCTTTGCCCCCAGCAAGAGCTGCATCCTCCTTGGAGGTGTTCTCCTATCACACCAGACCTCCTTTGCTGGCTGCCTGAGCCTATTAATTATGGGTTTTTTTTCCTTTGTGGATATGCTGGTTTGAAAGCAGGACAAAATTCAGGCTTGCTGGTGTTGTGGATAAGTGATGCCAAGGTGAGAGTGTTCATTGGATGGGCTTTCCCAGCTCTCCCGCAGGGGATCAGGAGGAGCATCCTTGTCCTTCTCCTTCTTCTCCCAACAAACTGGCCTCGCTCCATGTCTGGTGCCTTCCAGCGTGGTGGGGTGAAGCATGAGGAGCCTGTCTCTGCCCTGCCCCTTGTTTGGTGGAGTCAAGTTGCTTTCTAAAATTGGGAAGAGGTGAGGGTGAGACCATTGTTTGGGATGGGCTAAGAGGAGTTCAAGAAAGACAAGGAACTACTAGACAGAGTCCAGTGGAGGCTACAGAGATGCTGGTGGGACTGGAGCATCTCTGTGCTGAGGAAAGGCTGAGACCCTGGGGCTGTTGAGCTGGAGAAGAGAAGCCTGAGAGAGGATCTGATCAATAGCTGAAGGGCGGTAGGCAAGAGGATGGGGCCAGACTCTTGTGAGTGGTGCCCAGGGACAGGACAAGGGGCAACGGGCACCAACTGGAACCCAGGAGGTTCCATGTGACCAGGAGGAGAAAGTTGTTTGGTGTGAGGGTGTTGGAGCCTGGCCCAGGCTGCCCAGAGAGGTTGTGGAGTCTCCTCCTCTGGAGAGATTCCAAAGGGGCCTGGATGTGATCCTGGTCCCCTTGCTCTGGGTGAGCTGCTGGAGCAGGGGGGTGGGCCCAGATGATCTCCAGAGGTCCCTTCCAGCCCCTGGCACACTGGGATTCTGTAAGAAGATGCTTAAACAAGTAGTCAGCCCCCTCCTTGTCAGAGCTTGGCCATGTGTATGGGGTTGGGTGGTTGCATCCTCCACAGTGGTGTTGCAGACTCATAGCACATAGTCCTGCTCCTAAATCAGGAGCTCAGGCAGATCTTAATAACATTGACCTAGTTGCAATGGGGTGAACATCCCTTCTCCATCCTGTGGTGACTAGGAGAGAGGTCGGGAGGCAACTGGGAGCTGATGGGACCAATGTGGGCTGAAGAGTGAGACCAGCTCAGCATCTGGCAATGGTTAGGGGAGCACTGGGACCCCTGGGCTGGGTGTATAAATAGCAGAAGAGAGGCCAGCTCAGAGGTGGGAGGTCTGGCCCCGTGCAGGGGGCTGCAGGGTCACATCTGGAGCCCTGCACAGCCCCAGGTCCTACTCCCAGCCACGGAAACCTGAGGAACTGATCAATGGGTGAAAAAAGGAGACTGGTGTAAGAGTTGGTGGCTGCTGGTGGGGATCAGAGGGAGGGAGGGATGTGTGCCCACCAACGCTGCCATCTGCAGATGCCCGTAATTGTTATTTCCTAATCAACCCCCCTCCAAAGTTCTCTTTATTTGGAAGAAAGGGGTATTTTAAGTTTTAAGCAGAGCTGCACCGGGTTGGTTTTCATTGTAGTTCCCTCCTTTGTCATCTATATTGTTTTAAGAAGCCCAGAATCTGTGCATGTGGGGTTTTTGGTGTTTTTTTTCCTCCTTTTCAGATCAAAGCAGTTTACTTCAGTCTTGGCACAGAATGGAAATTCATTGGCAGGGATTAAAAACAAACCTTAAACATCCTGGCCCCTCTGTCCTTACTTTTTCCACACGTTTTGCCATTTAAGAGTTTCCAAGCTGGAGCACCAGGTTTTACAGATCCTCCCCCCCTCTCCCCTCATCCCCAACCTTTCCCCCCATGGACACAATTTTGCCAGGGTCTCTGTTTGCCAGATCTTCAAGACTTTCAGTTTCTGTTTAGCATAAAAAGCTTTTGGCTTGGATCAAAGTGTGTTTCAAATCTAAAGCAAGCTGGAGGAGAAGGGGCTGGAGGGGAGTGGTTGTGTGGGGCTGGGACAGCAGCAGGGACA
>VYZX01001585.1:64065-129918 GCA_013401335.1 Brachypteracias leptosomus | reverse complement strand
TGCACCCCCCTGGTTTTTCCCCCCCCTATTATTTTTGGGTCCACCTTGAAGAGCCGGTCTTGGCTTCTCCCCCCCTTTCAACCCCACGCTAGTGTGTGCTGGGAGCTGGGAAAATGCATAAATAAATAAATACGCAATTAGGCAGCCGGCCAGCCATGGAGGAGGGGGAAGGGGGGGGGGGATATGCTGCAAAAAGAGGCTACAGCCAAATTTTGGAATGCCTGAGAAAGCGGCCGGAGCCGCGGGCGAGCGCTGGGGTTGTGGGCTTCCCACCACAGCTCTCCTCCCGGAGGAGAAGGGGAGGAGGAAGGAAGGTGGTAGCTCCCAGGGTTGCTTTCAGGAGGGTTTCTCCCCATCAGGGTCCAGGACAAGGCGTGTTGATGCTGGAGGTGTGATGAGAGCAGGGGGGGGGTCTCAGCCAGCCCTCAACACGCTCTTCCCACGACTCGAGCAAATTTTTTGGGGCCAAAAGCTGAGGTGTGCACCTTGTTCAAGCAGCAACACGGCTCGGGGTTAATAAATGACTTATTTGCAGCCCTTGTTTCTCTGTTACAGGAAGCGTTAGTGAATATTATATTTCTGGTTTATCCCAGCCATGCATTATTCATCAGCTTTGGAGTCTGTAAAAGGGACATTGTCAGGTTAAAACTTGTGCAGAGACAAGCTGAGGTCTTCAGTGAGGTTTTGTTAATGGCTTTTCTCAGGGTTACTGAGCAGGGTTTTCACTCAACTCTTCCACCTTTTCCCTGTGCTGTTTTGAGGTGTTTTGGTGAAAAATGAGAATTCCCAGGCAGGTTTTGTTGTTGGTCTTGCTCAGCACAGGCTGCAAGTTACATAAGGTAGGGGAAAAAAAAAAATGCCAGCAAAATACTGCTTGTCCCTCATGCCGGACTGGGTGGATGTGCCTTTGGTAATGAGTGTTTTGTGAGACATTTTTAATTTTGCCTCCTCCTTCAAAGCTGCGGAAGAGGCTCAGACTGGAGCCTGACTGCGAGAAGGCAGCCAGAGAAACCAGCCTGGCTCAAAGTTAAAATTACCACAGGTACATCACGTGTGTGCAGCAGCCAACATTACCCTTCACCTCCTTCCTGCGGGATCCAGGAGCTGATCTGGCTGGGGTATGATCATGGCTCAACACCCGCTGCGGGCACCTCTGCCACCTCTCCTGCTTTTAAGGGAGAGCAGAGCCCTGGGGCAGAGGTGCTGAGTCTGGGGCTTGGGCTGCTCCAGGGCTGGGGAAGGATCCCACCTACCAGGGAGGGGGTTTTTTTTCCTCCATGTTTTTCCAGCATGCTCTATTTGGCCATAAAATCATGGAGAGCCACATCTTGGAGCACCAGTGGCATGAGGCATACAAGAGAGAAGACCCCCAGGGCCACGTCCCTGTAGCCCCATGGCAAGGGAGGCAATGGCAGTAGAGATGGGGCATGACCCTGGAGATCTTCTCTCTTGCATGCCCCATGCCATCAATGCTCCAAGCTGTGGTTCTCCATGATTTTATGGCCAAACAGTGCCCCAGGGACCTGCAGTGAAGCCACTGAGGTCACTCCAGCTCCCCAAACAGTGCTATTTGCAGCATGATGGGGTCCCTGAGGAGAGGAGGGTGGAAGGGAGGGGAGCACAGGGTGGTTTTAGATGTGTCCTGGCAGCACCTTCAGCTCACATGGGATTTCCACCCGTTGGGGAGAAAGGGGTGAGGTTTTGGAGCCTGCCCAATCTTGGCCTTTTCCTCCTCATTTTGATGCTGTGGCCGCATCAATAAAGTCACAGGAGATCACCAGGGCACTGGGGAGCTACTGGGATATAATTAGGGTTTTGATTCACTTTCCTGGCTGCTTTCCCATTAGGGGAGGGGCAGTGAGGATTATGGACGGAGCAGATGTGTGGAGGAAGGGGATGTTTGGCTTGCAGGGACAGTTAATGCCATGCACAGGCCGATGCTGGGGGGTGAAATCTGTTGTCCCAGATATGGGGGATGGAGAAACCTCCTCAGCTTATCCCTCTTGGGTTCACCAGCCCCAGATTGCTCCTTTCTGCTGGGAGAGGTTGCAGGGGGTGCTCCCAGGAGCAGCTCATGGCTGTGAACTTACTCCTGCCTCTGAACTCCTGTGCAGGAGTCAATGGGAGCAGAGGTTTAGGGAGAAGATGCTGCTCCCCTGGGACACGGGGATGGCTCCAGGAGCTTGGTGTGTTATTCCCAGCCTTTGTCCTGCTTCCCTTTGAACCCAGCCCAACCAGGATGGCTTTTTGCTCTCTACATTGGTGCCTCCACGTCACCTTGAACGTGGCAGCAAAGCCCAGCTTGACTTGTTGCTGGGGCTGTCTCCTTGCCCTTCAACAGCCATGTGCACCTGTTGGGAGCTTTGCTCCTTGGAACTGCCTTCCTTGGCCCAAAAGCCTCCAATTTTCTGGCATTCAGTGGGATGGCCAATTGTCAGAAGTTGGATAAGACTCTGCAGCTGTTTCCTCAGCTTTTGGGAAGGTCTGCAAAGTCCAGGCTTGTCTGGAAGCTGCTGAGCAGCACACAGAGCAGAGGGGGTATGGGGTTTTCTGTAAGGGCGAGGCATGGGGGGCTGCTTGGTTGGCCAACCCAACCTCTTCTGCTTGGGTTGACCCTTGCACGTCCACTTGCAGACTCCTGAGTGCCCTGGGAGCCTGGACATGTATTCCCAGCCCAGCAGGAAGCTCTGCAAAGCTCATAAGAGCACCACTGGAGAGTAATGAGATTTCCAGGCTAATTTGGCCAGATTTAAGAACTTGCACTGAAGCATCTGCACCCATGGGAGTTGCCCAAACCTCCGGTGGATCTGGTGCTGCTGGGGTTGTCCTCACCTTGTTTGCAGTCATGAGGGCACAGACTGACCTGTGTATGCACAGTGGGGTAGGAAGAATGTTGACCATAAATAAATTGCCTTTACCCACTGTAAAGCAAAATCTGCTGAGCAAATTTCCAGTTCATCTGAGCCCCCAAAAAGCCAAACCATGGAGAAAGGGCAGTGGTGGCCCTGCAGAGCTGCACTGGGTTGACTGGTCAGAGGGAGTTGGCTTGAGTGGGTCTAACCCTATGTCTTCTGAGAGTGTTCAGCAGAGAGGTTTCTGCTGACCTTGTCCATTGCAAGGTGGTGCTTTTCTTCTGTGTTTTAGTGGAAAAAAGGAAAATTTCTAGTTTATATGGAACTGAAAGATTTTTCTTTTCTTTTTCTATGTCTTACCATTTTATTGGCTCTGTTATAGTGGGAAGCACTTGGTGGTTTTCACCTTGCTCTCTGTGCAGCTCATGGTGTAATGTAGGACCTTAAATTATCCCGAGCTCAAGATGATGGCTGGTGGAGGCAGCTTCAGATGGACCTGCTGGTGTTAATGGCTTGGTCTGTTGTGTGTTTGCTCTGATTCCTCTGCTCGGGTGTGTTTATAGGGGAGGTTGTGGATAAACCAGGAGGCCTGTCCCTCCTTCTCTAGGCTGGAGGGGAAATGGATTCACTTAGGGGTGCAGGGCTTTGACTGACTTAATTTGCTGCTTCCCTTGGTTGACTCTTGCTTTGGCTGTACCCATCTTTGATGATTCAGAGAAGACAGAAGCAGCAGCTTCTTCCACAGCCCCTTCTCTCCTCCCAGAATTCTGGTCTTAATCTTCCCAGTTCTCTCCACATGGTCCCATTTTGGGTGCCACGTGTGGGCTGGCCTCATATGTCTGAGCCAGTGCCTGGTTTCTAGTGTTCTGCAGCTCACCTCCAAGGTGGTGGCCCCTTGGGTGGCCCTTGGCCATGGTGGGAGGTGCCCCTAGGTCAGAGCAGTGCTGAGCAGATGACCTTGGGAGTCATTCCAGCAGCACTTGGTGCAGTAAATAACGTTGAAGGCCACATAAACGGCAGCTCTCCCACTTTACAAGAAGCCTGGCTCCAAAATGAAGCAGTGGATGAGCTTTGCCCTGGGTTCCTTTCCCAAGGTTTATCCCAAGGTGCAAAGACCTTTTCACTGAAATGTCTTTCACCCCTTTTCATAGCTGTCATAAGGATCCTGAGCGAGGGCATTGCCCCTCTCACCAGTTTTTCCACTCAACTCTAGGCTCAAAAGCAAAAGGTCTCTGGAGAATCAGTGCAGCAGCCTCAGCCCAGTTAGTGGACATTGGTTGGGCTTCAGCTCTCCAGCACAGCTGATGCCTGGCCAGGTGCTCCAGCCGTTTTCCTCATCCCCATGAAGGAGAAATCCAGGTTCTGTCTGAGCTTGAACGTGGCTTGGGTGGCTGCCCAACACAGGTGGAGATCAGTCTGCCTCCATCTGAGCTTTCCAAGTTCCTGGGCTGCTTCCAAAATAGGCATCACTGTGTCTGTGGCCAGCAGGACTAGGGCAGGGATTGTTCCCCTGGACTTGGCACTGGTGAGGTTGCACCTTGAATCCTGGGGTCAGTTTTGGGCCACGCACTCCAAGGAAGACATTGAGGGGCTGGTGTATGTGCAGAGAAGGCCAGTGAAGCTGGGGAAGGGTCTAGAGCACAAGTGTGGTGAGGAGCAGCTAAGGGACCTGGGGGTGTTGAGCCTGGAGAAAAGGAGGCTCAGGGGAGACCTTTTCAGTCTCAACAACTCCAGAAAGGAGGTTGGAGTCAGGTGGGGTTGGGCTCTTCTCCCAAGGAACAAGCTACAGGACAAGAGGAAACGGCCTCAAGTTGTACCAGGGGAGGTTTAGGTTGGACATGAGGAAAAACTTCCCTGAAAGGGGGTTGTGAAGGGCTGTGCCAGGCTGCCCAGGGCAGTGGTGGAGTCCCCATCCCTGGAGGAGTTTCCAAGCTGTGGAGATGTGGTGCTGAGGGACATGGTTTAGTGGTGCCCTGGCAGTGCTGGGTTACTGGCTGGACTCAATGATCTGAAAGGTGTCATCCAACCAAAATGATTCTGTGACTGTTGGTATCTAGGTGACCTTGTGGGTCCTGCTGTGGGGACGTGGTTTCTGATGTTTTGGTGGCACTCTTTGCCCCTGGGCGGGCCGTGCAAGCTGGTGTGCACGGGGGTGGTGCTGAGCACGTGTGTGCCTGGCAGCACGTGGAGCAGGGACCACTTGGGACTTGTCTCCCACACTGAGGGGGCGAAGAAGAAAGTTGAGAGGGCCAATTTGGAACAGTGCAATTTAAAATTCAAATATCAGGATGCAAATGGGGCCCATCTTGCCTTCCCACCCCCAAATGACTGCGTTGCCATCTCCAGGCAACTCACCCGCCGTGGTCCCTTGCACCAAACTCTGGTCCCTCACCACATGTACCATCCTGTGGTCTCACCAGGCTTTTGCCATCAGGCTGATTGCCATGACAACTTGCTTGAATACAGCAGATATTTGCTTCCCCTTTGGCTGGGTGGCTGTTGTGCCTGCGTGGTGGGAAGCAGGGAGGATGCCACGCTGGCAGCTGTGAGCAGATGGGGTCGGATCCGTTATCGTGTGTTCCTCCCACCCCCCCCCTTCCTAGGAGGGGAGGAGGACATTTTGCATTTTAAATGCATTTAAATCCCAGAGAGCAAGAGGGATGAATAACTCTTGGGTTTGCAGGGCTGTGAGGTGGTGCCTTCAGTGTGATGTGGCTGGCAAGTGCCCCAATGCTGGGCTTTAGCTTTGGTCTCCAGAGAGTTGGGATATGGATTGAGTGGCTACTTCAAGCTCTTTGTGCAAGAGCCAGGTCCCCAGAGAGCCAGGATAGTGACTCAGAGCAGTCCCTTGACCCACATCCTGGTAGGATGCTCTTGATCCCATTATGGTGCCGATGTTCTCTGCATCTTCTGTCCCACTTCTCCTCCAGCAGCATTGGAAGGGAAGTGTGTTTGTGCATGAGTTCAAGATCCCTCAAAAGGCTCTCTGGATACTGCTGAGGATCCAGAGGGTTGGACCGCAATGCCAGGGGAGGTTGAACCCATTTGGTGACCACCACCAGCTTCACTGACCCTACCTGCCTGGTGCAGGTGGTTGTGTCAGGAGGGGATACAACCATCCCCATCATGCACAGACCCCTCGGGGCTGTTCAGCAGGAAAGAGGTTAACAGGAAGGAGGCAGGCGAGGTGCTGGCTGCCAGCTCCCGACCCCGCTTTGGGGTGGGGAGCAGCTGGGAGCTGCAAGAGAGGCACGAAAATCGCCATATAAGGCCAAGAGGAGCCGGCTCCAGCCTCCAGCACAACCCCGGCTGGGCTCGCTCAGCTCCAGCTCACCCATCCCGGGTGGGCACCCGTGGGGATGGGGATGCAGGAGGGATGCGGGACCCCAGACTTGCTGCCTGGGCACCCCCGGGATGGGTGCTGCCCATGCCTGGAGGAGGTGGCACTGGGTGGGAGAGGAGCCCCAGGGTGCTCGCGCCCAGCTCACGACAAGCTCCCGAGGAGCTCGCAGCCTCGCTCAGTGTTTAGACTCGCTGTCTGTGGACATAAACACCAGCTCCACTTAAAAGTGGCCCCTGGCTGAACTCTTCTGCCCAGCTTCTGCTCTTCACCCCCATCCTGAACTGCTCCCAGGGATGAAAATTCCTTCCCCATGGCAAAAGCGGAGCTGATGTTGTTTTATCTCCTGGTAGAGGCTCTGGAGGGCTCTACAGGGGCCTGGCGTGCATGGGCAGGCATCCATGGCACTCACTACCCATCCTCCCTGAGCTGGTTCCTAGGGGTGGGTGACCTGGGGCTGTGGGGAGCTCGTCTCTTCTGGCAAAACAAATTTTAGGAACTGTCTGTTGGTGCCTGTGATGCACAAGCAGGAGCCAACAGTGGGGAAATGTGTGGTGGGGAAGTGTGGTGGTGTTTATCCAATGGGGAGCTTGTTTCTGCATCACTCAGGTGTCCTGTCCCCTCCTTGTGCTGACACAGAATGGCTGCTGGTGGCACCACGAGGCAGGTTTGCCACATCTGCAGAGCATCCTCTGTGAAAGAGGGCAGTGGCTTCTGGCTGGCTGGAAAGGGCAGGTAGAAGTGAGATTTGGGGGCATCTTCCCTTGTTTCTCACCCAGGGGTGCATGCAGAGGTGCAGGGGGATGCGTGTTGCTTGATGCCTCCTTAGCCCATGGTAAAAACCTGGTTTTTGATTGTGTGGTGCAGCCCAAGCAAGCTGGAGGTTTCTCAGCGGCTTCACTGAGAGATACCTGCTGATAAGGGGAGGCTGCGGGTGGGAAAGGTGTGCTCAGGTGGGCAAGAAAAGATCTTGAGAGCAGGGGGAGAGCAGAGCTGCTGTGAGAACAGGGGAGTGCTCCTGCTTGCAGGGAGCTGTGGGATGGAGGAGCACAACCTCCTGCTCCCCTTTGACGGGTGAGTGCTCCAGGCCATCCTTTTGCCGAGCCCGCAGAGGTCGTTTCCAAGAGCCTTTGTCTAATTTAATAACTCCAGGATGCTCAGCCTGTCAGACGATCTATAAGTGTAATAAAATCTGCCCTCCGCAGAGCTCCGCTCGTGCTGTGCCCGTATCGGTAGCCTCGTGCCTAGTGGCAGGGAGCCTGAAAAGCTCATTAAAGTCTTGCTGCTGTGCCAGCCCTGCTCGCCCCGTGCCTGGGCAGCTCAGGACACACCGTGGCCACCCCACTGGCACCAGCAGGCTGAGCATCCCTGCGGCATGAGCAGCTGGCAGAGCCAGAACTGGTCCCTGCACAGTGCGGCCCCAGCTGGGATTTAGGGAGGCTGGGCATGGTTAAAAGGGAGCTCAGTGTGGCTTTGCAAGGAGTTGGTGTTTTCCTGCTGATGGGAATGGTGGAGGTGGTGCTGGTGAGGGCTTCCAGTGTCGTGCTGGTGCTGGGAAATGCCTGGCTGAGCTGCGTTGCTGTCCTTGCCCAAGGCATAGAATCATAAACTGGTTTGGGTGGGAAGGGACCTCTCAAGGTCATCTAGTCCTAGCCATCTTCAGCTAGAGCAGGTTGCTCAGAGCCCCAGCTAACCTCACCTGGAATGGTTCCAGAAATGGGGCTTCAACCACCTCTTTGGGCAACCTGGGACAGGCTCTCACCCCCCTCAGCATCAAAAATCTCTTCCTTCTCTCTAGTCTGAATCTCCCTCTCTTAGTTTAAAACCATCACCCCTTGTCTTGTCCCAACAGGCCCTGCTGACGAGTCCATCCCCATCTTTCTTGTAGGCCCCTTTTAGGTCCTGAAATGCCACCAGAAGGTCTCCGTGGAGCCTTCTCTTCTCCAGGCTGAACAAACCCAACTCTTTCAGCCTGGTCCTACAGCCCTCAGATCATTTTTGCGGCCTCCTCTGGTCCTGCTCCAACAGGTCCATGTCCTCCTTCTGCTCAGGACTATGGATGTGGCCCCAGCATTGCAAGTAGGGTCTCACCAGGGCAGAGTAGACCACGATCATCTCCATGTTGCTCTGATGTGCTGGTGGCAGCAGAGTCTTTCTCCCTCCCACTCTGTATCCCGGCCAGGATCCCGCGTCCATCCCGCCTCCAGCGCCACGCTCAGCCCAGCCCGGGCAAAGCTTTGAGCCAACACTGCAGCTGCCTTTGCAGAGCCCTCCAGAGCTGCCAACCTCTTCCTCGGCAGCCACCCTCATGAATATTTCAGCTCAGAGAATTAACATTTGTCAGGAAGCATTTATGGAGGCAGCGTGGATGTCTCTTCTCTTCCTCAGGCACTGCTGCTCTGGGGCCGTGCTGGGAGCCAGGGCAGAGCCAGCCTGAGCCCATCGTGGTGGATTGGGATGGCAGAGCCACCATCTCCCCCCTGGGGATGGCTGGGTCCTGGTGCCAAGGCAACCAGCCCGCCATGCGAGAGAGACAAATGGTTGTGGGTTGGTTCTTTTTCTTTTTTTTTTTTTTCCTTCCCCTCCTGGCTCTTGGCAGAAAGTAAAATGTCCCTTTTGTTTGGTTTCCTCCTCCCCCTGCCCCATCGCCTTTCTTGAAAGGTTGTGTTCCAGATTTCATCAACCCACGTTGTGTAATAGCCCTGGAGAACACCGTGGGCATTGGCCGGGTCCCACCAAGGGGCAGAGCTGCTCCTCGGGAGCTTGACCACCGAGTTACCTGCAAGAAAACATAGAATCATAGAATGTTTTAGGCTGGAAGGGACCTCTAGAGGTCATCTTGTCCAACCTCCCATCTTGGGTACAGTTGCTGAGCAAAGCTCTGTTGTATTTTGGATCGAGCTCCTACGATGCACACGTGTCAGGAATGATGGGGAAGGTACTTGGAGGAGATTTGGAAATGTTTGAATCTGAATAATCCTCTATTTCTACGTCAGCCCTGCAAAACTGTGTGGAAATGAGGGACTCTTGCAGATAAACCCTGTCAATGTGCAGCATCAGCCCCTGCACCTGGGAGATCATCACCCAGAGAGCCTCCAGCTCTGTGCATCCTCCTGCCACAGCACCTGGGTCTCTTCTGTAATGCCCCACTTGGGATTTCTTCCTTCAGGCTTGTAAGAGGTCCCCATTCTTTCCTTCCCTCCTTTCTGCTGTCCAAAGCAGGGGCTGCTGCAGTTGCTGGGCTCTGCATTCTCCGAGCATCCATCTGAAGGTCCCTCAGCTCATCTAGAGGCTGCTGGGGTTGTGGATGTGGAAAGCACAGCATGACTCGTGTTGTGGGCACCCAGGGAGGAGGAGGAGGAGGAGGAGCAGAGTGTACTATGGGCTTTGTGTAGCATGGAGGGGGATGCTGTGAGCATGTGTGTGTGTAAATACGGATCTGTCATACCAGTGGGAAACAGCAACACAATTGTTTCTTGGCTTTGGTTCCCCTGCTGGTACTGGCAGTGTGGAGGGATGCAGCTGCTCAGATGATGTGGGTGCTGCCTTCCCCATGCCAAGCTGCTCTGCTGGATGGGCTGGAGGTGGCCAGTGGTACTGGTGAGAGCTGCTGCTTGTGATGGTGCCCATAGTGGTGTCTTCTGCTGTGCACCTTGCTGTGCTTCCACTCCCTCCAGTTAGAGACACACTGGAGCACCAGCTCCAGTGGTGGGGTAGCTGTGTGCTCCATCCCATTGCCACAGCAAGGGACATGGCAGAGGCAGGACCAGTGCCTGGGGACGGGGCTGTCCCCAAGGTGGGACTGGGAGAAACCAGGAGCTGGAGCTGGAGCATCAACTCTTGCCTCACCTGGACGCGAAGCCACGTGGCCCCGGGGCCTGATGCTGGGTTTGACCTTGTATCAAAGCATCTGCTCTTCAAAGGGCTGCTTGAAGTCCCAGCCTTGTTATTGTTTTGGCGTCCCTGCCCCGTAACACCTCCCTGCTTTTGCATTTATTTATTCCTTTCAGTTACAGGAGCCACGCAGTCCTCACCTGGCCTCACCCATGACCAGCCTGGGGACCAGCTCTGCTTGTCTTTCCCTGGGAATCTCCAGCCTGGAGAAACTTCCCAGCACAGAAACGGGTGCTCAGAAGCAGGGACAGGATCCATGTGTCCTCACCCCATGCTGCAGAGCCTCTCCCATCTCCTCTGCTCCCCACAGCTTTGGCACACAAGGGCTGTCCCTGTTCTCCTGGTTCCTCCAGATCAGTCGTGTGCCATCACCAGCTCCTTTGTTGGGGATCCCTGACTGGTTTCGAGGTGCTCCTGGGGTGCAGAGCTCCCCCAGCTCCATCCTTGTCCTGGCTGGGTTTGTGTGTGTGCGTTTCCACCTGCTGCCATTTGCATTTCCCTTTGCTTCAGAGCACCTGGTGCTGCCTCCAGGGAAGGAAATTAATGGTGTAAAGGAATTTACCTCCTGAGCGAGCACGGCTGCTGGTCTGTCAGGTTTCATCTGCTGCTGAGAGGTGTTGGGGTGCTGTGGGGTGGAGGGTTCATCCCTGGTGCCCATCCTGTCCCTGGCTGCAGAGGTAAGGGGGGGACAATCCCAGCCCCTCTCCTGTGGGTGTCAGGTTGTGAGATGCCAACATTCACCCTCACAAGGAGGAGTGTGAGGCAGAACCACTTCACAGCCTGGCCTGGCTCTATGGGGTCCCCAAACCAGCTCCTCTGCTCCAGGGCTTGGGTCGGGGCTGAGTGTGAGCAGCAGTGGGGGAAGGTGCCCTGAACGCTGCTGTGGGGTTACAGAGGCAGGAGAGCAGGCAGGTTCCACAGGGAGATGTCTGCTCCTCTGCCAGCTCCCTGTGGGGCCTCCCAGGGATTCAAGAGGTGCCTGTGGCAAGAGGGACCGAGTGATCCCCATGAGGGACTGGGGCTCCCTCCTGGAGCTGCCCTCATCCCCCTTTTTTCCCCTCCATCCTGTTTGCGTTCCCTGATGGAAAATGCTCTGGGTGGGGAAAGAGGTTGGACCCAGGCCTTACAGTCCTGGAGGCCAAGGCCAGCGAGACAAAAACGTTTCTAAGACTCCACTTGGAGCAGGAGAAAGTTTTTTCCGTTGGGGGTTTTTATAGCTCCCGGAAAGCGGGGTTTTATTTTTGTTGTCTAAGACAAAAAAATCCTCTTAGGAGCCGACTACCCGCGGCGGTGCAGGGCGGGCGGGCTCTGGGCTCTGCTTTGCTTTCCCTCCCTCCATCCTGTGGGAGTTGTGGATGCTGATACTGGTTTCCATGAAGGAAAAGAGGTTTTGGTGTCTCTGATGTATGACCAGTCCCGTTCACGCACCCATGATGGCTCCGTGGTAGGGGACACAGCTGCAGGGAAAGCCCTTTTCGTGGGGAAGGGGCTGTTTGCCACAGCCTGCAGGTGGCTAAACTGGGAGCCTCGGGGAGCTGATCTGAATTTCCTGGGGTCATTGGCTGAGGCCATCAAGCTCTCCCCTTCTTTGCATGGTGCAGGCTGCTTTTGGCAGGGTTTTCCTGGCAGGGGAGCTGGTTTCTATGGTAAAAACCTTCACGGCGTCTGCCAAAAATCTGTCTCCCTGTTGGCCCGGCCATCTGGAGGGCACCAGGAGGCTTTGGCTGGGCAAGGAGGTGGCTGAGGTCTGCTTTGGGTGTTCCTTCAGTGCTGTTGGCAGCTTGGAGGGGTTCCTCCACCAGGTTCAGGTTTGCACTGGGATGGGGGGGACCCCAGTGTCACCAAGCCTGGTGGGACACAGGCAGGCTGGGGATGGGGGTGACAGGGCATCACTGCTCGGGGAGGGAGGGCTGTGGGCACCAGCAGCGGGTGGTCATGCTGTAATCGGATGAGCCAACGCTGCTCCAGATGGACCTGTCAGCTCTTGTCAGTGCTGACACCCCTCTGGGTCCCTCCATGTCCCCTCAGGACAGGGGGGCCACTGCTTGTCCCACTCTGCTGTGTCTGCTTGGAGCAAGGGGACCAGGAGGTGACACTGTGTTTACAAAGCCCGTCAGGCAAACAAGGTCCCTTCCATGCTGTGATCCCTCCTTGGCAAGCTCCATGCTTCGTTAACTTTCATGGGAAAAACCTGTCATGTCTGTCTGTCTGTCTATAGTGCCTGTGCTGAGGGCCATAGGGCCTGGCTGCTTTGCCACCCTCTGTCCCCAGATGCCACCCCACCATCTGAGGTGGTTGGTGGCTGCAAACCCAAAGCCAGCACTCGCTGCTTTGCCTTGGTGTCCCTGTGCTGCTGTGGGGTAACCAGCCTTCCCTGGGTATTTGGCTTAGGAAAAGCATCTTGCTGGAAGCAGTGACTGGGCTGGCAGGAGTCATCCCTGCTGGTCTGTGTCCTCACATACATGGCATAGGGCTTTGCTGTGTGTGTACCATGGGTCTGGATACTCCTGGGCAGAGCATCTTGGTGTGTAGGATCCTGGTGTCCACCCGGAGAGGTTTTAGGGCTGAACTCTGCACTCATCTGCCCTTCTCTCCTTAAACATTGCTCCTTTCTCCTTCCCTCCACAGCCAACAACCCTCCCGCAGGGCACCATCAACATGAACCAGTGCACAGACGTGGTGGACGGGGAGAGCCGGACAGGGCAGAAGTTCTCCTTGTGCATCCTGACACCAGAGAAGGAGCACTTCATCCGGGCTGAGAACAAGGAGATCATCAGTGGGTGAGTGCAGCCCCAGGGCTCTTCTCTTAGGTGGGAGGAAGAGGAAGGTGGGTAGGACCTTGCCCGAGGCTGGGTGCTGTGGCAGTGCATGCCCAGGCTGTTCCCCAGTGGCAGTCTCAGCCTGTTGTAGGGACAGTCCTGGGGGCCAGGGGTAGTTGTAGCCTCATGGTCAGCTCTGATCTTCACCTTTTTGGCAAGGATGGGGTTTCTTTCCCCATGAGTTTCTTTCCCCCTGCCATCGGCTGGTGCTCTGCAGCAGAGCAGGGTCCTGACCACCCCCAGGGCCACCAGATTTATGGTGTGAACATGAGCGGTGACTTCAGCAGAGACCTGTGCAGCACTGGATGATTTAAGTCCTTCCTCCATGCCCCTGGCATGTACTTGCTGTGCCAGGCTGGAGCCTGAGGCTTCCCAATGTGCCCAACACCTTTCAGAGCCAACACTCAAGGAAGCTCAGCCTCTGCTGGGAGCCATGACCAGGCCCTGGAGCCAAGGTGCTCCTAAGTCACTCCTTAGGAAGGCCACTGTTTCCAGGGCACTTTTGTTGCCTGCTGGTGAACAATATCCTGCTCCTCACTGTAGAATAACACTCCTAGTGGCTTTTACCCCTTGGGAGTCAGCTGAGCTACACTGGAGCATTTGTGGGATGCTCAGAGGGTGCATCTGATGCTGAGGTGCTCCTGGCCTGGCCTCAGCAGCTTCAGCCCCAGCAGAAAGCAGCTCTTTACTGTCCAAAAGGTGAACACCAGTATGGGATGGGAGCTGATGGCTGCTGAGGTGACCCCGCTGTGATTTTAGGGCAGCATCCAATCAGGCATCCAGCCCATTGGCACAGGTCCTGTCCCCATACCAACAGCAGGTCCTGTAGTCCCAAGGTTGGTGTGTCCAACCCCAAGTACCATACTCTCTCTGGTCCTTGTCCATCTCTGAGCAGACGTGGCCTCCTGGGGCTGCCTGCTCTGCATTTACCCCATCCCAGTTCAGACTCACCTTCACAGCAGCCCAACCCCTGCTCCTGGAGCATCTCATCTCTGAGGACAGTTAAAATAACATCGCCCATAGGAGCGCCTGTTGCTGGGAGGCAGTTGCTCAGCAACACTGATGATTAGGCCACTAAAATGAGCAAATTGCAGTAGATTTCCCAACTCTAGGTGTTGGATGGTGACCTAGAAA
Organism: Brachypteracias leptosomus; assembly: GCA_013401335.1. NCBI lineage: Eukaryota > Metazoa > Chordata > Aves > Coraciiformes > Brachypteraciidae > Brachypteracias > Brachypteracias leptosomus. The sequence goes on along the minus strand of VYZX01001585.1, from coordinate 115,879 downwards.
TATCCTCGTCCATCGCTCACATGCTGCCTTGGGTTGAAGCTGGTGCTGGTGAGGGTGCAGAGCCATGGGAGAGTTGAGCCACCAGCACGGGACTGTGATGGTTCTGCTGCTCACCTGTGAGCATTTCCCACCTGGGAAGTGTGGAGCTTGGTGCCTTCCTCCTAAAATGTGTTGGCACTTGAAACTAAAGTGGAAAGTTGAAGGGATGAAATGCTTGTTCTTTCCCACTCTTCCCCAGGCACAGCATCTCCTGCTTGCCCAAGCCCTGGCAGCTGCAGAGTCACAGAATCCCAGTATAGTAGGGGTTAGAAGGGACCTCTGGAGATCATCTGGTCCAACCCCTCTGCTCCAGCAGCTCACCCAGAGCAGGGTGCCCAGGATTGTGTCCAGGCGGGTTTGGAATCTCTCCGGTCAAGGAGATTCTACAACCTCTCTGGGCAACCTTCTCAGCAAAGAGGTTTCTCCTCATGTCAGTGCTTTCTGTTGAGATGTTTCCTATTTCCAAGCATTGTCTTTGGTTGTGCCTCCCCCCATTGTGGTAAAGTGGTTGAAAGAAGCATTTTTCTACCAAGAGCTTGGGATTTTGATCAGAGAGGTGTTTTCATGCATTGAAGCTTCCCTGCTCTACTGAGATGGGTGAGTGTGGATGATGGCCCCTCCATACACCCCCTCAGGCCAGCAGACCTGTCCCCTAGTGGCCTGGCCACCCCTTTGGCCCTGTTTGCAGCATTTGGGTTGCCACAGAACCAGGATGCAGAGACACGGGGGAATCACGGAGGAGCCACCTCCTCTCCACCAGGCAAGGCAGGAGCAATGGCTGCTCCCCAAAACATGACCAGCCCCCATGCCCTGCTGTCTTCTCCCTCTCCCCACACTCCAGTCCACAGCTCAGCCTTTTGTTGCTGGTCCTGCCCACCATGCAGGAGGGACGGGCATTGCAGAGCAAGGTGGGGCTGATTTATTGTTCATTGGCCCTTAGCTGGATGTCGAAGCAGCGCCCGTGCTCCTGACTTGCAAGTATTAGTCATCCCCAGACAGTCCTGAGCCAGGCGGGTTTCATTTGCAGTTGCAGCATGACAGGAAGATTTCCCCAGCTGGGGGAGAATTTGTTTTATCCTCGTTGCATGTTCCTGGCATTTATTGCTTAACCAGAACCCACTTGATGTGGTCATCTCAAAACGCTTCGCAGCAGCGGCGTGCGAAGTGGGAGGAATGGGAGAGGGAAGCGGGGATGTCTGGAGCAGGAATGTTTCCCAGCAGTCCACGGATCCCCATGGAGTTCACAGAGAGGCAGGAGCAGGTTGTGGGGCCGTGGTAGGAGGGCACAAGATGGTCCCTCAAGTGACTCGTGCAGGGGATGGACTCCTCAGTGCCAAGCTCAGGCTGCTCTTTCTTGGACAAAAGCGCTTTGTGTGCAGTGTGTGAGTGTTGGCATCGCTGAAAGGGGAAGGTCTTACTGGAGCCTCTGTCCCTCTCAGCTGTCTTTCAAGATCCTCGAATCCCTGTCCCCTGTCAGCCTTGGCCATGGCCTCACTCCTGCAGCGAGTGGGGTTTGAGCCAAAGCACACTGGGGTCATCCCTCCTTCCCTTCCATCCTGCTTTATTTTCAATCCAGGAGCTGGTTGGGATGATTTCTGGGCACTGTTATCACACTGTCCCTGGCCAGGTTGGAGAAGCTGAAGTTCCTCTGTGTGCCCAGATCCAGTTTGGGGCTGTGCTTATGGCCCAGTTAGAAACCCCAAAAGACTGGGTTCGGTGTGAAATGTGGATGCTGTTTCTGGAGCTTGCAGACAGCCAGTCTGGAGGTGGGATGGGGCAGGAGGTGGGATGGGACAGTATCTTCCTGGGCTGAGCCACCCGTAGAAGGGAACAGCTCTGGGGTCTGCAGCCCGTGGGAAGCTGTGTTACACCCCATGGTAGGGTGGGACCATCACTCCTCTCTGCTTTTCAGCAGAGACCTCATAGACCTTTCAGCTTTTTGGCATAGACCTCACCTTTTGCTTTCTCTGCCTGCAGGTGGCTGGAGATGCTGATAGTCTATCCGAGGACAAACAAGCAGAACCAGAAGAAGAAGAGGAAGGTAGAGCCCCCAACTCCCCAGGTAACCCCAGGGGGACACATGCTGTCACACTCACCCCCTTCTCAGGGCCATGGCACTGCTCTGCTCCAGGGGAAAATCCCCCCAAACCAGCCAGACCAGTGGGCTGCCTGCATGGGGGGTGAGAGCTGGGGCAAGCCAGGGCAGCAGGATGACAGGAATTAATTCGCTCCCTAGTGTCACACACCACAGCTGCTGCTTTCCTGGGTGCTCTGGGGCCACGTTTCACCCCTGAACACAGCTCTGGACACGCTGTCCCAAGAGTGGCCACAAAGCCTCGTGGTCCCCACTGGGGACTGGGGAGAGGTGCTGGCCATTCATGGGCCATTTCGGCAGAAACAGGATGAAATTCCATCGGGCTCCAGTTACCCCCTTCGAGATGACCCCAGAGATAATGGGAATGAAAGGAAAATACTAAAGGCCAGGGCCAAGCTGGGAGCTCTGGGGGCTGGAGCCGGGCTCTCCAGGGACCCGGCGGTGACTTCGTGCTCACTTTGCCTATAAATGGTAAAAAGCGGGGCCGGCCGTGACTCACTCGTTCCTGCCGGGCTCCCACGTGGCCAGAGTGGGGGAGAATCCCACAGATGGGGAACGTGACCCCGAGGCCACCCTCGTCCCTTGCTAGGGCTGAGAACAGCCGTGTCCCTGAGGCCGCCCGACCTCCGGGCTCACGTCCCACTGCCGCAGGGGACCAGCTGGGAGGGCTCCTCTGGCCAAGCTGGGCTGCAGCTCTGGGGGACTGGGAACAGCATCGGGGCTCCCCTGAGCCCCAGTTTTCAGGTTCCCTTCAGTGAAGTCCCCAGGATGGTCCTGGTGCAGATCGGGCCACGGGTGGGTTTTTGCAACGTTTCTTTGAGTCAAGTTTCAAGAACTGGATAAAGACGCTCTGAGCAATGGGAAAAAAAATTGAGGGGAAGATGATCCTTTTTTGTACACCAAGCCTGAAGCCTGAGCCACCCCTTGCCCAGGACTGGAGTCCTCACGGCCCCTCTGGTGATGCTCCAGGAAAGATGCCTCCTCCCTCCGTGTCCTTGAGCTGCTGTGTTACACGTTGCCCATCCTCAAGCCCTCAATGCCCACATTTGGAGCACCCCAATGAGCTGATGCAGCCGGGCAGGGATGCTCACCCCATCCCTGCTGCAATGCCAAACCCAGGCTGGGTTCAGGAGAGGGACAGGGCGGAGAGGAGAAGGGGCGCAGAGCCAGAAAAACATCATTCAGGGTTACATTTCATCACCATGGCAACTTCTTGGAAACCGTACAGGATCCGAGCTCCTGAGCACCAAATAAGGGAAGCGGCTATGGGAAGGATGCTGGCTCCCCATGGGTGGACTGGCTTCCCAGGTGCTTGGGGATGGGGTGAGCATGGAGCCTGGGGGCACTTTTCCCCTCATCCCATTTGCTACTCTCCTTCCACCTTCTCCATCACTCCCAGCCTCATAGTGCTGGAAAAAGATTCACTTCTGTAAAACCAACCTGTGTGTGGGATCCACCACCAGATGGATGCTGCGATCTCTGGTGCTCATGAGCAACCTGCAGAGGCAGAAGGAAAGTGGAAGAAGCATCTTTCTGGCATCTTCCAAATCATGGTGATGCAGGCAGCAGGTCTGGGGAAGGAGAGAGGATGCTGGGGAGAAACTCAGCACCAGATTCCCCTCTGTGAAATGGCTTCTCCTGAAGTTGGCTGCTGTTCAGCTCGCTCTCCGTGTGCTGGCAGAGAAAACCTGATTTCTTTCTAAAGATGACCGCCCGCTAATCTGACAGCAGATCGTGTCTGAGAGCTGCTCAGGGAGGGATGGACACCTTTGTGATTTAAACAAAAAGTGGAAGAAAATGGATATTTCTGCTTTTTCTCACTCCCACGTAGTTTTTCCTTGTCTGTGCCACAGCAGAACTGGGCTGCAGCCAGTTGCTCCTGGGGCGTCAGGGCCATTCTCAGCTCCCCCCCATCATTTTGCATCTTTTTCCTGCAAAATCCCCAGGGTGGGAGCAATGCAAGCAAAGCTGGGAATGTCACTCTGGCTGCAGAGTTTTTGGACAGTTGTTAGGTGCAATCCTAGAGGTGTTTTCACCTTTGCTTTGCGAGCAGGTTGTGGTCTTGGAGGAAAAAGGGCAGGTTTCTCTGCAGGCAGTGGGAGGGACGGGGCTGGCTGCCCTCACCTGCCTGTGGTCCCTGGGCAATGGAGGCAGGATTTGGGGCTGAAATCTGGGATTTGAGGCTCTGCCCTGTGTTGCAGGACGGGTTTGCCCAGGGGTGTGGCAGGCTCGGGTGTGCAGAGCGTGCCCAGACACACTTAATGCAGCTGGAGGATGATTTTGGTGCATGTTCCTTTTTGGAGCTGTTCATAGCACTGAGAGGCAAAGAGTTAATTTCCTCTGCTTGCTTGTAGACCAGTTTTTGGCCCTCATATCTCTGTCTAATTAAATACGTATCTACAAATAATTATATGGGGGTGGGTGTAAGGGATGTATAAAAATACATATCTGAGCTAGTGATTAGCTTTGGGCTTCCAGATCGATGAATGAGAGAGTGGTTGAGGGTGAAGAGGACCTTGGAGATCATCTGGTCAACCCCTTGTTCAAACAGGGTCCCCTCAAGCAGGATGCTCATGAACTCTGGATCATTTACCTCCAGCACTGCATTCCATGCGAGTGACATTTCCAAGGGGATTTTTTTAAAAATAGAGGTTATTTGCTACTTGCTGGGGCTGTGCATGGAGCCAGGACCTGCTCCCTGGGAGATCTTCAGAGGTGCAGGGCTAAAACCCACCAGTGGTTCTGCTGATGTGGAAGCAAGGATGGAGAAGATGCTCTTCCCAGCCCATGTCCCCAGCCCGTGGCTGCCCACTCTGGAGCTCCTGGATTTCCCCTGCTCCATGGAAAGGGAACAAGCAGCTGGGAAACTTTCCCACAATCCAGAGGCTTTGGAGGGCGGTTAATTGTCATTGATTTATTGGTGGCTTTAAGGAAAATAATCTGCTAATGCAGAAGCTTAATACGACATCAGCAAAACATCTGCAGATGAACAAAGCCCAACCCTAAATGGGTTGGGAAAGCTGCTGCCTCTTCTGGGGCGTGGACCAAACCTGGGCTGCTGGACTCATGGCATCATCACCTGAGGGACTCAGAGCCCCTTGTTAGCTCGAGAAGCATTTGAGATATTTAAGGTATTGTTTCAAAATGCCATAAAGCTCAGTGCAATGTTGTGTTTCTTTTCTAAAGCAAGGAAGAACTCTGGGAGGAGTACAGCACCACTTGGCTTTTATTCTTTTTATCAGTGGCCTGTAGCAAACCTGCTGTGACAAAGAAACAACGTGGCTGCTGGTGGCAGGGAATTAATTTTCTCCTCCATCCCGTGTCCTTCAGCTTGATTTCTTTGTGTTTTGGGTTTTTTTTGCTGTTAGTTTTAATACTGAGAAAATTCAGTCGACTCAAAAGAGAAGCCCAGTGTTGGTCTGTCCTTGTGAAAGGCAGTGGCTACCCATGGGACAGCCCACAGAGGGACCAAGGATGTGCAGAAGGACAAGGGATGCACAGAAGGACCAAGGATCAGGGATATGCAGACAGAAATGGGGGATGTTGTGTTTATTTGCATGAATTACAGAGGGTGAATGGTCACCCCAAGCTGGGTTTTGGTGGGTCCCCACGAGTCAGGACCCAACAGCCCCATTTCTCTGTGGATCTGCAGCCTAGCACGTGAATTTGGGTGCATGCTGTACCAGGAGGGGCAATTTCTGTCCAAAAACAAAGCCAGTGAGCTCCTCCACTGCCAGAGCACCTGGCCGAAGGTCTCCTTCATTTGTCAGCTTGCCTTTGCTCTGGATCTTCTCCCAGCTGGATGTGTGGGGAGGTGTGGCTGGATTCAGGAGCCCTCCCTGGGGAGGGATGGGGAGGGAACTTTCCTCTCTCCCTGTGAGTGATGATGGTCCCTTCAGCCAAACACATCCTGATCTGTTGCCCCTTGGAGCATGATTTCCACCTGTGAGCTTGTCCCCTTCTGAATGCTTCAGTGGCACATGGCTGAGCACCCCTGTCCCTGTCCTCATCCTGTTGAGATATGCATCGTGGGCAGCACCCAGACCGTGCAGGGACATCCTCTGGGGACAACTCCATGGGGACCTTGGGTGTGGAGCTGGGGCAAACCTTCTAACCCTGTTATCTCCTCCATTCTCTTTAGGAGCCTGGTCCTGCTAAGATGGCTGTAACCAGCAGCAACATCCCCAGTGCAGAGAAGGTCCCTGCCACCAAGTCCACGCTCTGGCAGGAAGAAATGAGGGGCAAAGACCAAGTGGACGGGGGCAGCGGCATCAGCCCAGCGCAGAGCCCGGTGCAAGGGCAGGCAGGGGCTGCCAGCTCCCTGAAGGACCCTGTACTGGACAGCAAGGAAGGTGAGGGATGGGGATGTCACCACTGGTGTGGCACTGCAGTGACCCAGTTTGGGCAGCTGAGCTGGCAGAAAACCCCTGTAGAGGGAAAAGTTTCTGCAGATTTGGTTCCTGGAGCAACCCAGGAGGAGAAGGAGGGAAACCTCATCCTTGCTGTGCAGGGACCAGGATGAGGCATCACGGGCTGGAGTTGAGGAAGGAAAAAATTTACATCACCTGCTGGAAAATCACAGTGTGGGGGGCAAAACAAGGGGGAAAATGCCTTTTCTAGCCCCTCTCTGGGGCACCCAGAGAGCACAGGGCCACGCTGCTCCCAGCCCAGCTGTCAGGGCTGCCAAGCTCTGAGCACGGCTTCCTTCTCTGGCCCCTGCTTCAGGGCCCTGTTTACATTTGGTCTCCCCAACGAGTCCCTGGAAGGTGCCGAGGCCACAGCATTGTTCTCCCTGGAACAATAGGGGATGAGGACTCTTCCTGCTGGGCCTGTGGACAGGTCCCATGTGCTGCAGCCGTTTCCTTTATCTGCCTGCTCGGATGAGGAGTACCTTCCACCCATTCCTGGCTGCCAGGAGTGAGGTGTCCATCACCTCCATCCATGGAACTGTGGTTGATGCTGGGATGGAAATGGGTGCAGAGTAGTGACTATAGCCGTCCATTTCTTGGTTTGAAGGATTAGGTCTTTCATCCATGCAAGCCCAACCCAAAGGTTGGACCAGCATCCCCAGTTCCTTGCAAACTGTCCCACCATCTCCACAAGCATGAACGGTGGTCAGGGTGGGAAAGCCAAGGGTGCAAGAGGTGGCCCAGCGTGGGGCTGGGGCCCAGACCATCCGCTCTTATTTCCTGGGTGGAATCAGTGTGTTTTTGGTTAAAAGTAGAACCTGAAACCAAGCCTGGTGCCTTCTCTATCCCTTAGACGAGAGCTCCATGAACGGAGACCGGATAGACTGTGGGCGGAAGACGCGTGTGGAGAGCGGGTACTTCTCCTTGGAGAAGACCAAGCAAGACTCGAAGCTGGAAGAGCAGCAGCTGCCGCCCCCGCCGAGCCCCCCCAGCCCCAGCACCCCGAACAACAGGTACAGTTATCCCAAATCGCCCTCGCAGGAGCATGCCCAGCCCTTTCCTTCCCCAGGTACCCGATCAGGCGACCGAATGGTTCACAGCTTCTCTCTGAACTCCTTGGACTCGAAGAGCAGTTGCCCCATGCACAAGGACTCCAGCAGCAGAGATGTAGGAAGGGGAGCTGAAAAATCGGGGCGTCCCCTTTCTTTTAAAGCCAGCCGGCAGTACACCACCCTGGCCGACGTTCCCAAGGCCATTAGGATCAGTAATCGTGAGGCCTTCCAGGTGGAGAGGAAGCGGCTAGAGCGGAGAACCCGGGCCCGTAGCCCAGGGAGAGAAGAAGTGGCCCGGCTCTTTGGCAATGAGAGAAGGTAAGGGATGAGTGGCTGACCTCCTCCTTGCATGCTCGCAGCAACAGCGAGGCTCCCTGGGAAGAGCAGGCAGCATTTCTGGGTGAAGTGGGTCTGAGGATGCCCATCCACACCGAGCGGGCGCTGGGATGTCCTCGGTAGTGCAGGTGCCACCTCGCCTGGCTGCCCTGGGGACAGCGGGTGATGCTTGGTGGCCGTTTTCACGAGCAAGCCCACCCACCCCTCGCTGTCCCCTGCCCGTCCCGGCACACGCTGGCAGCTGGCACCATTAATTAGGTTAGTTCTCTAAATGGTGTTAGCGCCCGGCTGCCTTACGCAACTGCCTAATGAGCTGAGAGAGGTTTCAAAATGTCACAGCATTAATCTGGGAGAGGAGAGGCGGGGGCAGCGCTGAGGCAGGGCTGCAAAACAGCTTCGGTGAGGAGGAGGAGGAGGGCACCAGCACACGTGCCTGCACTGCCAAGCTTGGTGCTCTCCGGGCGAGGCGAAGGATGGGCTTGACTTGCCCTGGGAGAGACGCATCGGTGCGGTGAGGGCAGCAGAGCAAACTGGGAGCCGGGCCCCGGGCGAGAGGGCCGCCTGCCAGTCTGATTTTCTCACCCTGGTTTTCCTCCAGGCATGTTCTCTCTCGCAGAGTTTCAGCAGGAGCTTCTTCTCCCTTTCTTCCCAGCCCCTAAAGGACTGTTTTCCAGCCTGGCTTCTGAGAGCTGGGGGTGGGTCTGGAAGCATGGCACGACTTGGTGCTGGTGCTGCCGGTTGGCAAGAGGATCCCAAACCCAGCCCAGCCTCCCGGTGCTGGACTGGGAGTAAAGGAGGAGAGCAGGGGTTTGGCTTTCTCTGCCTTGGGATATGTGTCTTCCCCAGGGTGGAGGAGAAGGGTGGCACACGGGTCCCTTGGCCACCCCAGCTGGGGATGGGGCTGAGGAAAGGCTGGTGACTGCTGGTTTGCAGTCTGAACTGGGGCAGCGTGTAGGTGGGATTGTGTCCCCACCAGGTTTGCTTGCACAGGATGTCCTGGTCAGCCCCTGTCCTCAGAGGACAGCACATTCCTCCAGTTCCCCCTTGCTCTAAGGATATGGTGCAGCACTGGGACCCTGCACGGAGCTGGGGTGTGCCAGTTGAGGGCAGGGAGGAGCACGTTTACAGGCAGATAACAGACCTGATAGGGGATGCTGCTGCCAGAGACTATCCTTTTTTAATGCCAGCCCCACTCTCTGCCTGCTGGTGGGTGCCTTTTCCCAGAGCAAGTCTGTTTTTCCCAGCCCAGCTGGGCTCCTGGGGCTGTTAATGGATTTTTATTGCTTTATCAGCATTGGCAAAAGTTCCAATTATGTCAGCCCAGGGCCTTGATCAGAGCAGGACTGGTGTTGGGAGAGGAGCGGGTGCTACACCAGGCACTGGGGTCTTGCTGCCCACGGGGCCGAGCCTGGTCCAGTGTTTGGGAGGAGGGTGATGGCAGAGTAGGGTGAGGGGTCCCCATGTGCTGGGGGATCACAGTCTCAGCACCAGAGGAGTGTGCTGTGAGCAGGGAGGGCTCAGCAGGTGGTGTTTAAGGACAGGCAGCGTTCAGGGTTTGCTTTCTCCTCTGGAAACCTGGGAATTGGCCCGTGTGGGTGGAGAGGCCGTGTGGCCTGGAGCTTGGGTGGACTCAGCAGGACACAAAGAGCCAGTCCAGCGTCACACCAGAGAATTAACATTCACCAGCACCCTGCTCAGCTTGGCTTGGCTGCTTTTTAAGTTTGAGTTTACTTAGTCCATATCTCCCCTCTCATTTTTCTCCTCCGAGCTCAGGCTGTGCTGTTTGAGGTTGAGCAAATACAACAACTCACTTCCATGCTGTGGAGTCAGCTTTTCCCCCCAGGTCTAACACCATTTCTAATAATCCTCCTCAGTAACCCACTAACACGTCCAGGAACGCTTGCCTGAAGTCACTTGCCCACATGCCAACCCCAGAGGCGCCTTCTTTCATCTCAGTGCAGCCAAGTGAACTCACTCTGATTCTGTTGGTATTTTCAGCTTTTCCTCCCATTTTTTATTGTTTACATGTAAATCAGTGCGAGTGTCAGAGCTATGGAGAGAGAAGAATTATTTGAGGTCCCCAGTGCTGCATCCTGAGTGACACACCTGTGGGCTTAGCACCAGATAAAGCCATTTTTCAAGGCTTCTTGTGTCCCCTTTCCTTCAAGTAAGAGATATTTGGTGACTTAACTCCAGGACTGTGCTGGAAATTTTCCACGTTGCCCATCATACCTGAGGCTGCCTCCACACCCCGTGCAGGCAGATGTCTGAGCTCACAGCCTCAGAAACATGAATCAGAGCAGAGGAGATAATCTCCGTGATTTTGACAGCGCGGCAGAGTGCGAGTTCCCTCTGCTGGCACACGGCAGGACGGGGTGGGAGAGAGGCTGTGCCCAGAGGGATGGAGCTGTGCCTCCAATCTCCCATCTCAGACCCATCCCTAGGGTGAAAGAGCTCTTTGGAAAACCCGTGGAGGAATCTGAAAGTGTTTTGTGCACAAAATCACAGAGGGCTGCAGGGACATCCTCGGACATCGGTGCCCGCATCCCAGCGGGGCTCTGCAGCTGCGGGGATAAATCCTGGCACATCTCAGGAGGATGCAGAGTCCTTGAGGTGCACTTTCCTGGAGCCTCTTCCTCTGGGGGTGTGGCTGTGGACTCCTCTAGTTCCCCAGGGAAGCACTGGGATTTCTGGTTGGATTTTCCTGCACACTTCCAGGGATGCAGCCTCTAAAACCGCAGCTTTCCCGGCTGACCCCACGTTCTGCTCACACTGGCAAGAGTCTGCTGTGGTGTCTGCCAGATCTGCTGGTCAGGGGCCTGAGGCACTTTTCTAGCCTCAATAAATAGCAGAACTGCCTGAAATAGCTGGAAAGACTTTTCTTTCTCAAATTCCTTCTCTGGAGCTTCTTGAGATATAAGGCTCTGCTCTGATTGCTGCTTCTACTCATGGAAAGGAGTGTCTGCTCTCCTAACTATAGGGGTTTTTTTTCTTGTGAAACTATCCTCTTCATTTTTGTGGACCTTTTGGGGAAATTCTTCTTCCTTTCCCTGACACTCGCTGTCTTTCTCTCTGCTAAATAATGAATGAATCCAATAAAAACGAGCCCTTTTCTTTCAATCAAAGAAAGAAAATCACTTTAACCATAGCTCGTGCTGATCTTTATAGCTTTCCTTCCCACTGCACACACCCCTCCACCTAACAGCCCAGATCTGCAGCTCGGGTTTAGTGGCCTGGAAAAGATTAACAGCCTGCATGGCCGAGGAGCTCCTTGGGATGAGCTTTGTAGTTGAGAGGGCACTGAATGGCACCGCAGCTTGTAAAACGCTTCATACCCCTCCACAGCCTTGTTTTGGCAGCACAGAGCTGTGGGCAGGGGGAGCAGCCCCTCTCCTCAGCATGGTGGGGAGGAGAGGAGAGCCCTTTCCCCTCCCCATCCCCTCAGGATCTCCAGCAGTAACCTCTGAAATGTTGAGCTAATGGGGAAAAAAAAATAATTAAACGATTCTTTCCTGTAATCCGGATGATTTTAACCCTTGGGGCTGTGATTTGGGTGCAGTGATTGATTTTTTTTCTCCTCCCTTTCTCAATGACGAATTACTTGGAATGATTTTGATTTTGTTTTGTATGTAGATGCAGATATATAATTTCCTCTTCTGTTCATTCATTTTCCAGCCTTGTTTTCTTCCAGGTCTTGTTGCTCTCCACCTTCTCCTGCTGTGTTGCTGTGTGACGTGTCCGCCTTTACTTCGCCTGCTTCGCTACCATCTCATCTCAATCTCAAGCCGTAGAAACAACCTGGTGGTGCAGCCCCTTTCATGAGAAATCAACCTGCTTTTGATTTTGTTTTATGTCTTTTGGTTGGGTTTTTTGTTTTGGGTTTTGTTTTTTTTTTAATTTCTCCTGATTTGTTTTTTTCTTCAGGCCTTCACTTAATAGGGCACAGACAATGTTAATTCATGGATCTCTTACTCCCTCCTCAACTGAGACTCAGAGAAGGCTGGGCCAGTGTTAAAAAATTATAATTCCAAAGCAATTCCCTGTCTGCCAGTGAGTGGAAGATGTGGGTTTATGCTCCACAGACTGGTTTATGTGAACAGACATCTCCTGAGCAGAACATCCCAAGAGGATTGAGAGCTCTGCATGAGCCTGCTCCCAGTTTGCAAACTGGGAGGCAGCAGGAGCTGAGCAGATGCCCCATAAAAACATCAGAGCCATTTGAATTTGCAAAGCAAAGTCTTCCCCACCATTTTTGTCCTTTCCTGTCCTGGCAGCCTGGCTCTGAGCAGCAGTGGGGAGGCCCCCAGCCTATGGGGGGATGTGATGTGCTCCGATTGTTCATCTCATTTATGAAATTTGGTGCAAATTCTGGTTGAAAACTGAACATCTCATGGTTTTTGAGTTCTTAACCTGCTGTTCCTTCTTGGGGGGAAGTGTTAAAAATGGTTTCTTTGGTTAACCCGTTTCCCCTCATGTGGTTGCCATTGTGATTTTCATGCACGTTAGAGGCTCTCACAGAGCAAGCAGCCCCCAGTTTAGATGCAGCACGTGTGGGTCCAAATTGGGTGGCAGGAACCCACCTGCACTGAGCTTTTTGGGGAGGTTCAAAATTGAGCTTAAACCTTGGAGCTTTAAACTTGCCCAGCTCGGAGCTCAGCTGGGGAGCATGTTGGTGGTGGGTTATTGCAACGTTCCCAGGTTGTGATTAAAGACCTGAGGTTGATACTTGCCTAAACCCCTGGGCATGCAAACTGAGACACCAGCAGGTCCTTTGAAAATTCCAGTATTTCCTCTCCTGTGGGTCAGCGAGCAGCTTGTCCTGCTGAAATGGCACTTTTAATTCCTCCTGCCTGTTGTTTGCTCATTCTTAGGAGCATCCCACTTGGGTTTGGTCCAAGGATGGCTCCTGCTCCATCCACATTTCTTCATAGTTCTCCTCCATCCTTGGAGGCAGGAGTGTGATGGACCACCAAGGTGGTGTCTGAGAGCCCAAGTTGTGCTCCCTGCTTTCCGTTCTGGATTTGCAGTTTGAGAGGAGGGCAGAGCCCCGGGGTTTTGCAGGGGATGTCCTGATGTGTCTGTACAAGGTGCTCCTCATCTCATTCCTCTTCAGCTGGTGCACCCTGTAAGCCAGAATTATAGGATGTTTTAGGCTGGAAGGGACCTCTAGAGGTCATCTGTTACAGGGTGTCTGTTGCAGTGAACACACAGGGTGACCCAAAGCCACCCCAGCTTGGTCTGACATGTCTCTGAGACCTTAGGGGCCCATCAATAGCCATAGTGCTGGAAAATAAAGGCCAAGCTTAAGCCAAAGCTGCTCAACAATCCCTGCTTCTCAAAGAGCTGTCAAATTCACGAGTAAAACGTTATTACTGGTTTTGTGAGGGCTTTATAGATATTTAAGAAGATATTACTTATGGAGCTGAGCAGTGTGAGGATTTCCCCTATTTTGGCTGCAGGTGAAATGGTGGATGTCAAACTGGGGCGTTTCTCCCTGGATTTGTGCACGCTGGAGCTTGCAAACAGGGACCAAACCCAGGTGTGCATCACCACTGGGGCCAGCAAATCCACAGCCTTCAATGTATGGATTGTGCAGCTCAGCACAGTTGCTGCTCACGTGTTTAAACGGGCTCTGGTCTCCCCTTTCTCTCTGTTTTCCAGGAGGTCCCAGGTCATTGAGAAGTTTGAGGCACTAGATATTGAGAACGCGGAGCACATGGAGACGAACGTGTTGGGTGGTGCTGCCCTCTCCAGTGAGACACGGCAGGGCAGGAGTGAGAAGAGGGTTTTCCCAAGGAAACGGGTGAGCTGCTCAGCCAAGGGCTCCTGGTGGGGTTTGGAGGGTGGCAGCTGGGATCCAACAGCCCGGGACAGAGGGTTTAGCTTTAGGGTTTGTCCCAGGGTGGAGCAGGAGGTTGGAGTTGCAGGCTCATGCAGGAGCCAAACCCCTCCATGTGCTCAGTCTGTGCAGGTTTGGTGCTTGTTGCTCTGCTCCCTGGGCCCAGCTGTCGATCAAGAGTGGAAAATCAGGCTGGTTTTTTCTCCTCCTTTCAAAATAGAAGTAGAGAAACTTCAGATCTGGTGTGGCAGGACACGTCAGGATGGGGTGAAGTAACAGAAGAAATAGGGAGACTTAGGAGTCCCAGATACTCTTAGATATATTGGGAACAAATTAATGCCTGCGAGGACAAAAAAAAACGTATTGCCAGTGAAATGTTCTGAGCCCAAGATGCCCCTTAAATACGTGGGTTTTTATGCCATGAGCCAAGAGAGTGGGACTCGCTGCCCTAGTTCCTGTGCTGATCTGGGCTGTCTCTGTCTACACAGGACTTCACTTGCGAAGGGGCAGCTGTGGGCTCCATCCTGGATGTGTCTGCATCTCCTCTGTCCCCACATCGCCGGGCAAAGTCACTGGACAGAAGGTCCACGGAGTCCTCCATGACGGTGAGCACTGGGGCTGTGCCCTCTGCCTTGGGGAGGAGGCCAGGAGGGGCCATTCCTGGGCAGGTCCAGTGTAAACAACATGTAGATCATGGGATATACTTGGATTCAGAGCGGGTTTCAGTGACCTGGCCTCACACTTGGTGTGTTGAGGAGAGCTCACACGTGGCCTAGTTTTTCTAATGCCTCTTCCTCAATGTTTATGCAGTTGCAGGTGGGTGTGAGTGGGATGAAGGCTGCGAGGAAGGGCTGAACCTGCCCTCCTGAGCTTTCCTCCCTTTGCATATTTCGAATGCTCACCAGACCTGGAGGCAAACAGCACAGAACAAACACAGAATGCTCTCCTCTCACTCGCCACCCTTCAGCAGGAACAAAATAAACACACTTGCTAATCTCAGAAAGATTACACAGCCATTGTAAACACGAGCTGCATTTTTCATGGGTGGACAGCTTCTCTTGAAGGACTTCTCAGAAAAATGCAGGAGCTTAATGTTTCTGTAGTGGCTTTTTGTGCAGACTTGTACAGCCACAAGAGTGATTTTTAAATTCTTGGTGATAATAGAATCGTAGAATGGGTTGGGTTGGGAAGGACCTTAAAAATCATCTAGTTCCAACCCCCCTGCCATGGACAGGGACGCTTCCCACTAGACCAGGTTGCTCAAAGCCCCATCCAGCCTGACCTTGAACACGTAGGTGTAAGAAGGTGCTAAAAGTGACAATGCAGATCATCTAGGGAAGGCAAGAAAATAATGCAGTCAGTGGGACTGGAACCTTTTCCTCGCATTAAATATGCCTTTATTGTGCCACTCTTGCTATAAAAATAGCAACGTAAGAAAAATATGTGCTCCTTCTGGCTTGCAACCCTGATCTCAGGGCTCTCCCCTGCCCGTCGGGTTTGCTGTGTCAGGTCAGTTATCCATCAGAGCTGAGGGAGAGTTCCTCCCTTGTCAGGCTCACTGGGTTACAGCAGAGCTGTGTGGACATCAAGTGCTTCTTTTGGGTTTGGTTTCTAATGTCTGCAGCCGTCAGTGGCAGCTGGTCCCAAACTTTTTGTCCTTCAGTAGCTTTGAGCAAAGCCTGTGCTCTCCTGTCTGCCCAAGCACTCAGAGAGGTTTCCATGGAGGAGCAGGACCTGCAGGAGAAACCCTCCTGCTCCAGGTGCTTCCACAGTGTCTCTCAGCACCTTAATCTGAAACATGCCTAAAATGTTCAGCAGCATTTTCTGGCTGCTTCCACACCTTTGTTTAAATTTTAAGGAAACTAAGGACTATAATAAAGCAGTGTGAATGCTGCTAAGGTGGGGTTCATCTCCTTCTGCAGAAGATTCTTGCCCTGTGCTTCTTCCTAGTTCATGAGAAGCTGTAGCACTTGAAGTCCTTCTTTTTCCCTCCCCTGCAAAGTGCATGGTTGGGGGCAGGTTGGTTTTGATCCAAAATGTAGCTCCTCTGCTTGACACTCTCCTGTTGTATAAGAAAGAGCTCCTGGAAGCACAGCCCTGCCTCCACTTTGGCAAAGGAGAAGCAGGCAAGTGGTGGTGTTGCTCTCTGAGGGTAAATTAGGGCTGGGATTAGGATGCCCAGCTCTCCTAGAGCTGGATGGAGTCATTACAAATGTAATTTCCTTTACAGTTTATTCGTGCCTTGTCAGCAGGTCCTGGTGGGGCTCAGAGGGTTTATTGCCTGCAGCCACTTCGCAGCCAGGGCTGCTGGAGCTGGTGTCTGTCCACTCCTTCCTCTGGTTCTCAGGGGCTTTGGGAAGGGCAAGGTGGCATTTACTTTCCCCTGTGTTTTTGTGGAGCGGGGCTGGATTCCCACCATTGTGTGAGCACTTAAATGTGGGATGGGATGCTTCACAGCATAGGTTTGATTAACAGGCTTCCAGCCCCTGGTTTTCCATTGCTCCCCTTGCTATAGCCCGTGTCAGCCTCCACAGCTGCATTTCACCCACTGCTGTCCTTTCCTCCTCCACTCTGCAGCACGTGGAGCAGCTGGAGGAGCTCAGCCCCGGGGGAGTGAAAGCATTTCCACCACATCCTTCCCTGCACACGGGCAGGGCTGGGAGGGAGGGCTGGCAGCAGCTATCCCACGCTGTCTTGGTTGCTTTTCTCAGAGCTTCAACATCCCAGTGCACCCACTCTGGAGGACAGAGCAGGTGTCATTTGTGTGGGGCCGTGCTGGGATTCCCTGTTATTTCCAGCCTTGTTTTGAACCCTGCAGCCTTGCATCAATAGCACATAATTTGTCCTTCATAATATATAATAGAGGGACAGAACTGCCTCTGGTCTTGCTAATTCCTTGCTTCTCCTTTCTCTGTAATGTTGGGGTGGGAAATTGCAGGAGAAATGCTAGGAAGGGATTCAGGGACAGCTTAAATAAACCATATGGCAGCAAACATTGAGCCACCACCACGCAGTATAATGATCCCATTTGGACTAGGTGACCTTTAAAGGTCCCTTTCAGCCCAAACTACTCCATGATTCTATGAATTTAACTGTTGCTGGTCTTTTTAATTGCTGTGTTGTGTTTTAGCAAGCTGCTGCTGTTGTCTTCTGGGTGCAGAAGCTTCTTCCCTCCCCTCTGATCACCTCTCTCCTTTCTTGCAGCCTGACCTGCTGAACTTCAAGAAGGGCTGGTTGACAAAGCAGTATGAGGACGGGCAGGTGAGTCCAGGGGAGGTTCTGCTGTCTTGGAGCAGGAGTAGCTGGTGCTCTGTCCTGGGGAGGTTTCAAAGCCCCACAGCTGGATATTGTGTCGTGGGTTTCTAGGGAGCCAGGGCAGCTTGGAGAGCAGTGCTGGTTTCGTGTTCCCATTCTCTGATTAGTCTCATCTCCCCCGTGACCCAGCAACCTCTTTGGCGCCAGGAATGAGGCTCAGACGAGGTCTCCTGAGTGCCAGGGAGCTGGCAAGGCCAAGAAATAAATACATGCCTCTGACTTGGCACTGAGACAAGCAGCCTCTGCCACTTTCCTCCTGTCCATTCGCAGAGGGATGTGGGATGTGCTGCTCCATTGCAGCCATTCAGGGCGGGCACTGAGGCCCTGGCTGTTTGCAAACTGCCTAGTCCTTGGATTTCCTTCCCTCCTGCTCAGCCCATTGAGGGAAAATGAGGGCAACTCACCCTGGCCTGGGCTCTGCTGCTGGTACCCACTGGTGTGCTGGGCCCTGGGGCTGAGGGCTCGTCCGTAGGGAATCAGCTGCTGGAGCAAGTGCTTTATTAGCTGAAAGCTGCCCTGGGTGAGGCTGTCCCTTGCTGGGAGCATGCAGAAGGCTTGTTTGTGTAGAGCAAGGACCAGGAATAGGCTCCAGTGCAATTTATAGGTACTGCAGATAAAACATGAATGTTTTACTGCTTTTTTTTTTTAAAAAGTCCCTCCAAGGCTTTAAGCACAGACACTAAAAGCATCATCTTGCCAGTGGAGCTAATGGGAAGGCTCTGACTGACCCCCTGGCTCTCAGTGTTTCACCAGCACACGCAGGGTTGGTGCTGCTGAGGGTCTGGTGCTTTGCTGGTGTGGCAGCACTGGGGAAATTGAGGTTCTGGAGGTGCAAACCACCACAGTGTCCTTTTGCTGCCTCTTCGGGTCTTCCTTTCCTCACAGGAAGGCCTCTTGGTGAAGCCAAGTGTGGGGCTGGAAGGGGGGGCTTCGAGCTGTCTCCCTGTGGGGCGTCTCTGCTGAGTGGGAGAGGATCAGGATTGTAACTGCCCTATTTTGGTTGTTTCCTAGTGGAAGAAGCACTGGTTTGTGCTGACTGACCAGAGCCTGAGATACTACCGGGATTCGGTGGCGGAGGAGGTAAGTGTTTTCCCCATCAGTGTCCAACCCATCACTCTGCACCCCAGGTGCTCCCAAACTCACCTTGGGCAGGTTGTCTTCCCAGACACCAAGGTCCTGGAGCATCGCTCTGCAAGGTTTTGTGCTTCTCAAGGACCTGCTGCGTGCCTCCCTGCGAGCCCACCGTGCTTTGGGGTTGCAAAGCATTACAGCTTATTTTTCCTCTTCCCTCCTCAGGCAGCTGATCTGGATGGAGAGATTGATTTATCCACGTGCTATGATGTTACAGAGTACCCAGTACAGCGAAACTACGGCTTCCAGATCCACGTAAGGAAAACAAGGGGAGGAGGAGGAGGAGTCTGGCTGCAGGATGGCTGATGAGGCTGCTCACACTGTGCTGCTGCTTGGGGCCAGGGAAACATCTCCCCAAACACCTAAGAGAGGCCGCTTGACATCCCCTCCCAGTGCTGCAGAGAGCTGTGGTCTTGGGTTTGAGAGCCAGTTTGTTGGTTCACAAAAAATGGAGGGGGAAAGGGAAGGTTTTGTCTCAGCTTCAGGGTCTCACCTATGACAAAAGTAATGTGAATGCTGAGAAATGCTGATTCCCACCATGAGCATGCTGAGGGATGGAGGGGCTGGGTGTGACCTCCACATGGCCAGTGAGCCATGCCCCAAGGCTGGGTGGTTCTGGAGGGGGGTGGGAAGGTGCTGGTGGGTGCAACCAGCTGCTCTGAGCAGGTCCTCCTCTCTCCCTAGACGAAGGAAGGGGAGTTCACCCTCTCCGCCATGACATCGGGCATTCGCCGCAACTGGATCCAGACCATCATGAAGCATGTTCGCCCCACCACTGCTCCTGATGTTACAAGGTAAAGGGGGGGTTCAGCAGCCCCTGCAGTCCTGTGGTTTGCTGTGCAGCAGTAACTCTTCCCTCGTCCCCTTTTCTCTCCTCTTTCTGAGCCTGTCTGTTCCTGGAAGCTGCGGCTCTTTCTCACATCCCTCTCTCTGGGCTTAGTTTGGATACGCTTGGTGGGGATGCTGATATGCTGAGTTGCTCTTACTTGTGCAGATTTGAAAGAGGGTTGAAAATGTGGCTTTAATTTGTGCATAGGAATATGAAATACTGTTCTTATACCAAGGCTCCTCTGGATTCCCACCAGGTATTGTGAAACCACTTGGATTCAGTCGTGCTGGGTTCCCCCTTTCCTCTGGCTACTGTTCAGCACGAGCTGCCCATCCCCTCCACGGGTCACGGCAGCATGAGCCCAGGGTTCAATTTAGAAGCTGTTTGGCTCTGAACTATTTTAAACTCCAGCCAGCAAATCGTCTTCCCTCATCTTTTGATCTTCCAGATAAGCTGCTGCAGCTCGTTCCCTTTACGCGTTAGTAACGCTCGCGTCTCCTCCTGCCGTCAGTGCCAGAGGAAGGGACCCCTCTGCTTCACAGAGTACCTTCTGTGGGCACAGAGTGCTTCTGTGAGCACCTTCTGTGGCTGTGGGTAAAGGGTGTTTGACCTCCTCACAGCTAACCGTGCCAGCCACAACCCTGTGGGCCACCTTTTGCAGGCTTCATGGACACGGCTACACCATTAACTCCCATCTCCTGTCCTTACCATAGCTGCAGCGAGCAGGTTTTTGCCAGGTTTGTCCCCACAGTGATGGAATGGCTCTTCTCACCCGGTGCTGTTGACGTGGAGATGCTCCAGCCTCTCCTTCCCCATCCTGCTTGGCACTCGGCCACCATTTCCCAGCCCTGCCCGAGCTCTGGTGGATCTCGCGGGGGTCTCGGGGAAGCCACCTCTCTCCTCACTCCTCTGTATGTTTGATTTCCATGCAATCCCAGGAAAAACTTCTCTTTGAAACTATCCGTGCTGAAGCCCAGGTTGGAAAACTGTGTTCTCTCCTGTATTAACGTTTTGTGGTTTGTATATCTCGTGATTCACTGCATGCTCCTCCTTTTCTGCACCTCGGATGGGAAGTCCTGCAGTTTCCATTTATTTTTCTTTCTTTTCTTGTTCTTTTTTTTCCCCTCCCCTTTTTTTATTTAAATAAAAGCCAGAGAGAAGGGAAGAAGCAACCTGGCCTTGACACTTGATTTCCCCACACTGGTATCTTCCGATGTGACTAGATATGAAGATGAAGACCAAGGAAATTTGAGGGGACATCTCTGCCTTTAAAGAGCCAGATATATTTGTAGCCTAACAGGTTTCTGCAGCACTGTGCTTGCTGTCTTTGCATCTGCTCCAAGCCCACGTGAGGTGGCTGGACTTGACTTTACCCTCATGAGTGTCCAAGTGCAGGTACTGGTTGGGCAGTAACTTGTTACGCTGCATAAATAGACCGTGGATCTGGAGAAAAGGGAATTAGAGGTGCACCTCTGTCGTTTTCCACCGAGCTGGTTTTGGATGGAGTAGAGCCTGGTTAGTCACGTTGCTGAGAAGTTGTTGGAGGGTTGTGCTGTGTGTGAAGCAGGGCTGTGTTCCCCAGTGCCAGCTCACAAGCCATGATGTATCCCAGCCCATCCCACCTGGCTTTGGGCACATCATCACCATCCACACCCAGGGAGCAGCTTGTGAACGGGGCTGCTGGAAGGCTGAAGGAACCTCTGCCAGAGGCTCGTGGTGGAGAGGTGGCAAACATCTGCACAGGGGTGCAGGGGGGATGTTAGTCTGGATGCTCAGCTGTGCCAGGAGGGCAGTGGTGTCCACCCCATCATCCCTGGGGTCAGTCTGACTCCACACACCCCCACAGCCTTCTGCTATGTCTCTCATTAACCTGCTGCCCTGGCCCCACCAAGCCAAACACACGTTCTCTTGGTTGCTCAAGTCCTAATTGCTGTTTATGTTGCTGCGTGTGTCAGCACCCAGGACGGGGGGGGCAGGTGCTGTGCTGCTCCCTGCCCTCAGCAGTGCCCTGCACTCTGCACAGACACTAATTACACTCTGCTAACGATGACTGTGCAGATATAAAATACCCACAGGAAAGAAGGTGGCTGCTTCAGCCCTGGGTCCTTGCTGAGCTTCCCAGTGCTCCCCCAGTTCCCTGCAGCCTTCCTGTGCTTCTCGCAGCTCTCACCGCTCCCGCAGCCACCTGTATTAGAAAACTTCTCTATTTTGACCTATAAATACCATTGAGAGGCAAAGACACCCCCGTCTCCCCTGTGATGTGAATTAATTTGTCTGGGCTGGAGGAGATGTGAGATGGTTGAGCAGAATTAATAGCCCTGGGGCACTTGTGGGAGATGAAACGAGAAACTTTGGGTCATTCTTCTGAATCTCTCAACTCCGTTCCCAGCGGCCGTCCCCCCACTCCCTGACACACATCCCGTGCCCTTTGGAGAGCAGCAGAGGAGAAACGAGCTCGGGAGAGATGTCACCTCTAGAAATGCCAGGATTCTTCTATGTGGTATTTAGAGCAGCATAATTTCTGTCTCTCAACAACATCCAAGGATCCCCAAGACCTCTTTTTTTTTTTTTTCCTAGCGCTCTTCTCCATTTTAAGCCTCCATCTCATCCTCACTCTACTTATTTAAAATGCAGCTGTACTCACTGACTGCCTCCAGACTGAGTGCCTGGCTCTGGAGTCGTGCAATGTCTTCTAATGCTTGAGGAGCAAGGAGGTTTCATCGTGGCTTATTTGATTAGCTGCAAGTGACAGAGCTGAAGGAGGAATTATCTCTGAGCTGGTTTTAGCCTGTAACTGCCAGTGCTTCTTAAAACCCAGCTCTGCTGAGCCTGTGGCTTGATCGTGGATGAAAGTGCATCGGAAGATACTAGCCCTGGACCCAGGCAGAGTCATCTCTTCTGCTCCATCCTTTGTTTTGGGCGTACGCACATCCATGAGGTCATTGGCTGTGGGTGCTGGCCTGTGTTCCAAAGGCAGGAGGAGAAGCTGTGCTGCTGCTGCTCCCTCCTGGTCCCTCGGTGCTTGGGTCAGAGACCTGTTAGCTGTGGTTTGCCTGCAGCAAAGAGCCTGAGGAGCTGCTTTCCAGCTCCTCCCACCCCATCCTTCTAGAAAGCTTGTCGAGGCTGCACCCAGGGGGATGCTGTGGTTGTACTAGAAGCAGGGAGAGCAAAGAGTCGGCCTGAGCAGCAGTGATGTACCTCAGGAGGCATCTCGGGGGCTTCTGGTAGCAAAGAGGGGTTCAGCAAATGCCTGCTGCTCCCTCAGGATTGGCTTCCTCTGCAAACCTAGCATACTGCTATTTTCTTTTTTAATTTGGATCTGCATGTTCCAAGGCTGGCATGTCTACGTTTAATGAGCTAATACTGCATTCGGGATGATCGGTAGGTTGGAAATGGTATTGCCTTCCCCTGTTAACTCTCCCTGCTTGACCAGTATGTCTCCCCTCTCAACCCACCACCCTCTAACTCAGCACTAAAAATCATTCCTTGCTTGAGAAATCGGCATTTTCAGTGACTTCCACAGTGTGTTGAATAACTCTTGCTCTCCTTGCTGCACCGACGACTGCACATCATGCCGGGGTGGCTGCCCCTAAGGCTGCTTTCCTTGGGGGAGATCTGTGCCTTCAATGCAGATAGTGGCACAGAGAAGTTTTTGGCCTGTTCATTCATACCCCAATTTTGCCAAGCTCAAGGAAAACCTTCCCCCTGTTACCCAAGACCTCTGGGAGCTGCTCGGTGCTTCTCCACCCCACTGACTTTGGTGGGACTGGTGGCATCTGCAAGCACGTGCCTATGGCCAAGTTGAATGATGTGTGTGCATGCAGCCCAGCAGGCGGGCAGTGAACCAGCCGGTGGGCACCAGAGAAGCTTCCAAAGCCTCTTCCCTGCCTGGCAGGATGGTTTGGGGTCACTGCCTCGGCTGCAGGCTGCTGCTGGGTCACGGCCACCAGCCCCAGGGTGGCTGCTGAGGAGGAGCGAGGTCGAGATCGGCCACTCTCTGAGGTCTGGGGATGTCCAGGAGCAGCCGGGGCCGCTTGCACCAAGGCTTTGCACACCAGCCTGACTCCAGGGAAGGGCAGTGGTGGCTCCTGTGCCTGAGAGGTGACAGGAGATGCAAGGGGGGCACCCACGTGGCATTGGCTTGGGCTTCCAGCAGCCCCTTTCCACCCGGCTCTTTGAGGCATGCGTGGGAGCTCCTGGCCATCTCGAGCACCCGCTGACACTTTCCTTCACCCTCTCTCTGTCCTCGCAGCTCCCTGCCAGAAGAGAAAAGCAAAACAAGCTCTTCCTTCGAGGCCGGTCCGAAGCCGAGTGAGAAGCCGGACGTGGAGCAAGCGGAGCTGGACCCGGAGCAGAAGCGGAGCCGCGCCCGCGAGCGCCGGCGAGAAGGACGGTCCAAGACCTTTGACTGGGCTGAGTTTCGGCCCATCCAGCAAGCGCTGGCGCAGGAACGCGCAAACGCCGCAGACCCCTCCAAGAGCGGCTCCGCCGCCTTCCCCAGGGACACCGGTGCCACCGACACCGACCCGGGGGAGCTGGAGCGGGAGCGGGCGCGGCGGCGGGAGGAGCGGCGCAAACGCTTCGAGATGATCGACGCCGTGGACGGGGCCGGCTCGGAAGAGGCGCTGAGGATGGAGGTGGATCGGATCCTGCCCGTCCCGGCCGACATCAAACCGCAGAACGTCCACGTGGAGATCGAGCAGCGCTGGCACCAGGTGGAGACCACCCCGCTGCGGGAGGAGAAGCAGATCCCCATCGCCCCCCTGCACCTCGGCCACGCTGAGGACAGGGATGAGGGGCTGGCGAAGCAGCACTTGACCACGTTGCTGGAGAAGGAGGTAAAGCGGGGTGCGTGGGGTGCAGGCTGCTGATGAAATGAGCTCCAGGCCACTGCCCTAACTCTAGGAAGCCTGAGCAAGGCTTAAAAACGCTGCTTTTATTCCAGCTTCATAGTAGCAAAGAGCAGGGATGCCGTAGGGTCCCTGGGGGAGCTGGCGGGGCACAGATCCGTGTCCATTCCCATAGAGCTCTGCCAGCAGCTTTCATGTTCCCACAGCTGCTCTAGGGGTGGTGTTTCACGACCCTCTCCCATTTTTCAGAGCCTACGCCTCTGTTGGTTGTTAGCCAGCCTGCCTCTGGTGGGATGGGTGCAATTGATGTGTATCACCCAGACTCTCAACTCGAGCACATCATTTCTTGTGCCTCTGCAGCTGTAGAGATTTGTGCCTGCAGTTACAGAACTCTAAACTGGCCTCAGTTGTAGCACACACCACAAAGGTTCCCTTTTTGTGGAGCCCACATCGAACAACCTTAAGATTTTTAGGAAAAGAAAGGAGGAGGCTCAGCTCGCTTGGAAGAGGTCCACGCCTGGGCTAACAGAGGTTGCTGTTAGTTGGGATTAAGGTGTATTAGCAGGAATGAAAGGGGTGCAGGCGTGGAGGAACCAGGAGTATCCGCCGATCTGAACCGGGCTGGGATTTGCCAGTCGTGCCTGGCACGAGCTGGTGCCATTCACCCTTTGGTGCATTGAGCTTTACCAATTAAACTGCTTAACTTAGTTCTTGTGGGAGTGGGAGGGATTTCACCCGGCAAAATGAAATGCAGATCCCAGAGCAAAGCAGCAGTGCCATCAAAAGCCCCCTTCACTGTGCTCTATGTCCCCTTCGAGCCGCTTACTCCTTATGGCCAACCCCCTACCCACTCCCTGGACGCTGTCTCTGTTCATGTCCCTTCAGCTGGAGCAGAAGCAGAAGGAGGCCCTGGAGCTCCTGGAGCAGAATCGGCACCTGCAGGACCAGCTGAAAGTGGCACTGGGCCGGGAGCAGAGCGCCCGGGAGGGCTACGTGTTGCAGGTAGGAGAGCGGGGAGGAGAGAGAAACCCATCGTCCTCTGTGCCCGAGGGGGACCCCGATGGGCTTCAGTCCAGGGTGTTCGTGGGGGCACCCTGGTTGACACAGAGATGTGCACCAAGAGATTGGACCTTCTCGCAGATATTGCTAATTCTGTAGCCTCACCAGTCTGCTTAACAAAGCCTCTGGTCTGGGGTGCAGCAGACAGAAAATAGCATTACCTACGAGTGTCCCTGAGGGAGAACGAAACTCAGCCAGGTGGGACCTCAGCACAGGCCACATCTGATCCATCCTAGACTGTGTTTGCCTGTGCAGCAGCTGATTCCCCCCTTCTGTGCCCCAGATATTCCCCTCAGGCTGTGGAGCGCACAGAAGGTTTTCTAAGCACCTTGTAGCCCAGCAGTTGCTCCTGGCCAGGGGGTTTGTGTGGTGGTTACACAGGCAAACACAGCACACGCAGGCCTATCTCCCACAGCCAGAGCTGGTTTTGTACCAGGACAACCCATTGTCTTGGATCACTTTGGTGCTTTCTTCTGTTACAAGATGCCTTTCCTCTGCAAAGCCTTGATCTGTGTTTTGGAGGTTCTGGAAGGAGAGATGAGAGAGTCTTGGGAAGCCTTTCCTCCCCTCCTCTGAACAAAGAGGACTTTTCCCAGCCCTTTTTCTGGGAGCATCCATGCCCAGAGGAGCCATGATGCCTTCAGAGCAGCTTCTGGCTGCTCTCATGGGTCTGTAGTCCTGTCATGTGCAGGGGCAGCATCTTGGCCAAACTGACTCTGGATCAAAGTGGCCATGTGTGGCCTCATGCTGTGCTCCTGGTGCAGCAAACCCCATGGTGATGCTGAACCTTGCATCCATATTTCTCATGGGGGAGATTTCCCCTGGAGAAGTTACACGGGTGGTGGAGCCAGCCCAGGTATGGGGGCATCTTGCCTTCCTTGCTGGTGATCTCCTTGGAGGAGTTAAGACATTTATTTTTGGAGTCCCCGAGCTGACAGTGCTCGCTTGGAGGAGTTCCATTTTCACTTGGCAGTGTTGGAAGAGTAACTAACTCCCACTTCCCTGAGGCAAAAGCATCTGACCTCCCTGGAGCCTGGAAAAATCAGGGAAGGGGGCTAAAAGCTGGATGCTGAACCCACTGTCAGATTGTCCATGTTGAAGTTGGCCGTAGCACCTCCATAGGAGGAGGGGAGGGCAAGAGGTGGAGTCTGCAGAAAGGCTGAGCAAATAATCACTGCAGTGAGAAGTGACCCCAACTTTGACCTACAAGTTGGAGAGGGTTCTTGGAAGGGTTGGAGGCTTTTGCTTGCTCCAATCTAATTGTTCTGGGGATTTCCCTTATGTTTCCCTGGGAGCAGAGGGATTAAAGTCCTGGTGCAGAAAGGAGTAACCCCACCAAACCCTGCTGGGGTGGAGGGACTGGAATCTCTGGGGGGGTTTCTGAAGCCTCGGACAGCGGGCAAACATCACAGCATTTCTTTGGATGGTCCCTCTGAATTTCTTTTGCCCCCCACCTCCATCATGCCTAATTTTGGAGAGATTCCTACATAGTCTATGGAGAGGGATGATGGAGGAGCCTGACTGCTGCCAGCCCATCCTTTCTTGGCACCGACCCCTCCTTGGCAGCATGACCAGCCCTGTCCAGACCCTGATATAACAGAATACCCACCCCGATGCATGTGCCGTGTACCAGAGCCCCTCCGGCCTCGTGTAACCCCTCTCTTGCTCTGAGCTTCCTCGGGATGGGACACTCCAACTTTGAACCCTACTGGGAGAAACAAGAGGAGCTCCTGCTCCTCACAAACAGACCAGAGACATCCCCAGCTCTGGTCATGGTGGGAGGGAGGGGTCACATACTAACCTGTCCCGGGCGGATGTTCTTGCATGTTTTTGGTGTAAAGCATGAAATTTAACTTAACATAACTGAGTGTCACATCTGTGGGCTTTCCTTACCAGCAACCAGAGTACAGCAAGGCAGGCCAAATTCCTAGGCTTAACGCTGTGCTTTCTCTCGCCTCTTCCTGTCTCTGTGTATTTTATTTCATTTTATTTTTTATTTAAAGATACATAATTTCTGTCGCCTTTTGCATGACGCTTTCTGTGAGTTTTCTCTTTGCATGCTACATTGCTTTGGTTTGAATCTCACAAAGGTTGGTTTCTTTCATTTTACATTCTCATCACACCTTTTCCCCCTCCCTTCACTTGTCGGGCTTTTTATTTTGTCCTTTGTTGGTTGGTTTTTTGTTTGGTTTTTTTTTTTTTGCAGGTAGAGAACTTAGA
Organism: Brachypteracias leptosomus; assembly: GCA_013401335.1. Taxonomy (NCBI): domain Eukaryota; kingdom Metazoa; phylum Chordata; class Aves; order Coraciiformes; family Brachypteraciidae; genus Brachypteracias; species Brachypteracias leptosomus. The sequence continues at coordinate 88,705 of VYZX01001585.1, read as the reverse complement.
TCCTCCCTAGCCTTAAACTTTAGCATAACTCCATCTCTTTAATGATGAGCAGCCATTAAGTCCTCTTTGGCAGGCACAGAAATGACATCACCACGCCGGCTGCCCTGTCTCCCTGCGTTGGGGTGGGATGTGATGTCATTTGCTGTCACCTCACTTTCTGTTGTTGCTTTTGGTCGGTAGGACTGTGTTACCTGAACTGTGCACTTTTTGTTTCACAAGCAAAACGAACAAACGTGCTAAAAAAAAAAGCAATTCCTTTCTTCTCGACCTGTTCCCATCCCCTCCTCACCCTTCCCGTTTTTCTCTCGTCTGTCCGTCTCTGTTTTACTGCTGGTGTTTCTTTTTTCATTGTTTTTTGGTTCTATTTGAGTTTGGTTTGGTTTTTTTAATTTCTTTTAGCCTGTTCCTGTACAGCTGTTTTGATGTTGTGGTCCATGTTTTCTGTTACTGGAAAGCAGTTGTCGCTCATTCAAAAAAACAATACGAAAAACCCAAAACAAACCAAAAAAAGTTGGTTAAAACAAACAAACAAAATTGTGCCAAGAACAAATCATCCCAATTGGAGCATGTGGGTAGCAGCCAAATCGCTGCGAGGAGCTTTTCCGTGGCCTGCCTGGCCAGAGGTGTGACACTCAGGAGGGAGAGCCAAGAGTGTTACTAATCTAGTATTTAATCAATTTTTTTAAGACCGAGGTGGCCGCCTCGCCATCAGGCGCCTGGCAGAGGCTCCACAAAGTCAACCAAGACCTCCAAAACGAGCTGGAAGCCCAATGCCAGCGTCAAGAGCTGATCAATCAGCAGATTCAGTCGCTGAAGCGCAGCTACGCCGAGGCCAAGGACGTGATCCGGCACCACGAAGCCGAGATTCAGAGCCTGCAGGCGCGGCTCAGCAACGCGGCCGCCGAGCTCTCCATCAAGGAGCAGACCTTGGCCAAGCTCAAGAGCGACCTGAGGAGTGAGAAAGAGAAAGCCAAAGAGCAGCTGGAGGAATGGCAGCACGGCGAGGCCGCGCTCAGCTCCCAGCTGAAGGCCAGCGAGCAGAAGCTGAAGAGCGCGGAGGCTCTGCTGCTGGAGAAGACCCAGGAGCTGAGGGACCTGGAGATGCAGCAGGCTCTGCAGAGGGACCATCAGAAGGAGGTGCAGCGGCTCCAAGAGAGGATTGCAGACCTGAGCAGGCAGCTGAACACTAGTGAGCAAGCGCGGATCCTCATGGAGGAGAAGCTGCAGAAGAATTACGAGGTGTTGCTGGAGAGCTGCGAGAGGGAAAAGCAGGTTTTGATACGGAGTCTGAAGGAGGTGGAGGATAAGGCCAACGAGTACGAGAACCAGCTGCAAAACAGGGAGCAGCAAATGGAGATTCTGCAGAAGGAGAAGCTGAGCGCAAAGTTTGAAGGCAGCGAGCTTGTCCACCAGCTGGAGGAGCAGCTGGTGATGAAGGAGGCCAGCATCCAGAAACTCGCAGAGCACATCAAGGAGCTCGAAAGAGAGAGAGATCAGATCAAGTGTCGGTTCCACGAGCTCATGAATCAGGTTGCTGAGTCAGATAACAAAGTAGCAAAGCTGCAAGCAAAGTTGAAGATGGAAGAGACCAACTACCACAATCTGGAGCAGTCGTTCGAGGAGGTGTCGGATCAGTTCCAGGGTGTGCAGAAGGTGCTGAAGGAAAAAGAAGAGGAGCTGAGACACGTTAAGGAAATGCACTTGAGAATTGTGGAGAAGAAGGATCAGGATCTCAGTGAGGCTTTTGTTAAGATGGTTGCTTTAGATAGCAGTTTAGAGGAGACTAAAGTAAAACTAAAGGCCAAGGAGGAGGCTTTAAAGAAATTAGCTAGTGTAGGCACAGGTCCATGCACTGAGGAGGTGGAAGACCTCAGCCCCAATCTCGAGGCTGACGAAAGTCATCCATCCCAACTAGGACAGCCTCTGCAAACTCAGGATGTCCTCCCAGCTCTGACTTACGCACTGAAGGAGGAGGAGGATGAGGTTCTTGAGACCAACCAGAGGCAAGGGGAGGAATTTGGCTCCCCGTCCAAAGCTGTAGAGCTCCAGGACCAAGAGCTGGTTCAGAAAGCCTTAGCAAAGCCTGACGTAGGAATCATGGGGGCCAAGAGGCAAAGAATCCGTTTCTCCAGCATCCAGTGCCAAAAGTACATCCACCCAGATGGATCAGAGAAAAACTGGACAAGCAGTACCTCCTCAGACACGAGCCAAGACAGGTCACTGTCTGAAGAAAGCATGTCATCAGAGACAGCTCTTGGTTACCCATCGTCAGGGACGAGCGACTCCGAGACCTATCTCTCAATCATCCATTCCCTGGAAACCAAACTTTATATTACAGAGGAGAAACTCAAAGATGTCACGATGAAGCTTGAAAGCCAGCACGGCCATAACCAGGAGACACTCATCGCTCTCCACCACCAGTGGTCCAGCACAGAGTCTCAGCTGCGGGAACAGCTTCAGACCAGCTTGTCCCAAGTCAGCGCTCTGATCTCGCAGCTGGAGAGTGAGAGGCAGGAGAAGTTCAAGCTCATAGAAAGTCACGTTAGCGAGCTGGGAGGTTTCCAAGTGAAAAATGATCAAGCGCTGACTTGCTTAGAGAAGTGCAGGGAGCAACTTAGATCTTTGCCCAGATCAGACAAGGAGAAAGAGGGTGATTTGTTCCTCGTGACTCTGTCCAGCATGGAAACAACCTTATCAAACGCAATCCAAGCCTTGAGAGGGGCGCCAGGCCCATCGGAGTATCAGCAGAGTGAAAGCCTTATCTCAGAAAGCCCCGTTCCAGAAGGAGGTTTTCTGGGAGAAGAGGAGAATGTCTCCAAGGAGCAGACAATGGAAATGTTTGATGCCAGCCAGCTGAGGTGGCTTTCTGAGAGAGTGGCATTTGAGGCCTCTCTCATTGACCAGATAGCGGAGTCTTTGAAAAATGCAAGCTCTGAGATATCTCAGCTCCTGAGAGAGATCCAGGGGACGGCTGAGGTGGTTTTGTTGGAGCCGGCGAATGTTTCTCATCCAGCAGTAGACTTGGCCAGTGTCCTATCTAAGAAGCTGCTGCTGGAGGGTGAGTTCTGGAGCCAGGTGGAGGAGCTGAGAGCGCACTTGAGCACCAGAGAAGGAGAAGCCGAGGGCAAACCAGAAACAACAGGTTTGGGCTTTTCCCCATGTTTTCTCAGTGCTGTAGCTGATGCCACGTTGATCAAGGCAGAACTTGGCTTTGTCGCACAGAAAATGAGAGAGTCTTTCCATCAGAGGTTAAAAACGATCGAAGAAGACCTCCATAACACCAAAACAGCTCTCCAGCAGCATAAGTGCATGTTGGAGGAGATCATCAAAGCGTACAGGACTCCTGATTTTGACAGAGTTATGCACCAGATTTCTGAAGCACTCGAAATTCAAAAAGATGCTTCAGAAAGAACCCAGATCTCCTGGGATGGGAGCCATCTCCAGATGGTGCCGTGTCAGGAATTGGCCAAGGTGGAGGAGATTGGCAGCCTGCCGGACCGTCGTAGTGAAGCTCTTGTTTCCATTCAGGAAGACCTTGCCCAACAACTCAAGGACAAATCAAATGTTCTGAAGGAGATATCTGTTGCCTTACTCTCTCTGCCTCCTGAGGAGGCAATGAGAGACTGTCAGAAGCTCCTGAAGATATCTCAGAGTCTTTCCTATCACTCGTGCATGGGAGACCTTGAACGGTATTCCTCTTTGTTAGTCCATGATGCAATTGTTCAGGCTCAGGTTTGTTACGCCGCGTGCAAGGTCCGGCTGGAGTACGAGAGGGAGTTGAAGGCCTACAAGGAGTCCTTGCAGAGCATGGATGCTCTCTGCCAAGAGCGCGTGAAGACGGTCTCTCTCCTTCGGGATGAGTACGAAGACTTGCTTAGGAAGCAGCAGGGTGAGTACAGCGAGGTCATCGCCATGCTTGAGAGGGAGAACGCCGACCTCAAAGCCAAGGTGTCCCAGCTCGACAACCAGCGAAGGCTCTTGGAGGAAGAGGAGCACAAACACAGCAAGAGCTTGAGCGAGTTGCAGGGACGCTACGAGGAGGAGATTCGAAATGTGATAGAGCAGCTAAACAGGACAGAGGATGCTCTGAAGGCCGAGAGGACAGAGGGCCTCAACCAGCTGGATGCCATTGTCCGTGACAAGCAGAACATGGAGCGGTACCACCTGGAGCAGATGCAGATGCTGGAGGAGAAGTTCCAGGCCAAGATCAAGGAGCTGCAGGTCATCCACGGCGAGGAGCTGCAGGCGCTGCAGGAGCACTACAGCCAGAACCTGCAGCGCCTGCAGGAGACCATCGATGAGTACCAGAGGCAGCACCCAGAGGTGTCCTCAGCAGTGGGCTCTGGTGGTGAGGATGCCTGGGTGGCTGGTGAGGCAGGTGGCACCAGGCAGGGCTCTGGTGGTGACCTGGACTCCATGCACGGCCTGAGGGAACGCATCCAAGAACTGGAGGCCCAGATGAACGTCATGAGGGACGAGCTGGAGAACAAGCATCTGGAGGGGAACGCTTCCACCTTGAGGGAAAAATACCAGAAAGACTTTGAAAACTTAAAGGTCTTGATACATTTAATGTTTCATGCTTTCTGCTGCCGAGTGTACGGGGGGGTGCGTTCGGTCCTGGGGTTCACCTGCCAACCCAAGAGATGTCCTCCAGAAGAGCCAGCAGGCCAAAGCAAGCCCCAAAGTGTTAGAAAGGCCTCTGTGACCACGATGGTTTGCTTTTCTCCATGCTGGGGTATTCTAAATGCATTGCTGAGGGCTTGGGCTCAGGGGGAGGGTTGATGATTGGAGGTGTTCTCTGCCTGTAGAGGGAGGGAGAGTTTCAAAGTAGCTTGATGTCATCACACTCTCCTTCAATGTGAAGACCATAGTGTTTCTCCTCAGACCTGAGGCCTGCGTTTTGTTCGTGACTTCCCTTTGAAAGCGTTCCTCAACTCTGTCTTTCCCAATCTGATCAAATCTCTGCTCTGTCTCTGCTGCCCTCAGGAATGTGGGATGAAATGGAAACCTAATGCTCTGAAAATGTGTGTTCCTGGGGAAGGTAGCTGCAAACGGATGCCAAATTCTGTAGCAAAGCAAAGGTCCTCAGCACGAGGCTGGGTGGAAAACCACCCTGGTGTTGAACACCAGTGATTCTTCTCACAACAAACAGTGCACAGTGATGGGAACCCAGGTTAGGTGCAGAGAAACCCACTGGCAACGAAATGCCACCGTTCAGATTGCTCCACCAGTCAGACTGGCTGAGGTGGTTCAACAATGAGAAAAACCCTCTTGGGCTTGGTGTTTTGGTTGTGATTGGAGAGTGTTTCCAGTTAGGAGGTGGGTTTAGGGCAGTAGAGGACTCTGGGCAGCACCAAGGGAGGCTGCCAGGTTGAATGGGAGAAGGGCAGTTGTGCAGGTTGTGTGCAGAGACCATGCCAGTGAGGCTTTCATGGAGCAGTTGTTCTTCAGAGTCAAGCTTGCTTCCAGCCACGAGATCCTCAGCACACGTTTGGGCTGGGGGTAAAGGAAGAATTTTTTGATGCTGAGGGCGGTGAGAGCCTGTCCCAGGTTGCCCAGAGAGGTGGTTGATGCCCCATCCCTGGAACCATTGCAGGTGAGGTTGACCAGGGCTCTGAGCAACCTGCTCTGGTTGCAGATGTCCCTGCTCAGTGCAGGGGGGTTGGATTAGATGAACTTTAAGGTCCCTTCCAACCCAGATCAGTCCGTGATTCTGTGATTCTAATGCTTAACTGGTTTTAGCCTGTGGAGAGCAGTTCTGCTGCATCCCATCAGGGTAAGTTGGGTGTCCGGGAGAGGGAGAGCTGCTGAGGAGATCAGAGTGAAGTGGAGGCGTTCACTGAACGTTCTCTTCTCCTTCTTAGCCCTCAGGAAGGAAAAGCCCTTCTTGAACTCCCTGCTCAGCTGAGCAGGACACATGGATAACGCCTTGTCCTGCGAGCCAGGCACCAAGCAGGGTCACTTGTACCAGGGCATGTTCCTGCTTTGGAAGAAGCAAAAAGTCCAGAACCAAAATAGAGGCTGAAAAATAACAGCAGCAACCCTGATCTCCAGCCTGTTGTTCTTCTACCTCAACTTGTGGTTGTCTGGTGGGAAGACAATGTGTCTGGGCAGAGGGGTCCAGGAGGAGAGCAGGGAGAACCTGTGAACCTTTATAGGGACAGAGCCAAACAAACATCCCTTGGTTAGAAAACTAACCCAGTGATTACAAACCTGTCCCATTCATGGGTTCTCTTCTGAACCTGATGGAGAACGTGACGTCGGTAACAGGAGATGCTGGTTTGGACACGTTCAGAGGTCCTGGGTTTGTAGCGATGCATTTAAAATACATGAAATACCAAATCTACAGCCAGAGCTCTGCAGGAGCAGTCGGTGTTTGGGTGTCAGGAGGAATCCTACAAGGCTGCTCATGCTGCTCTGGAGGCAGCCAAGTCCGGGCAGGTTCTGGCTCTGAGATTTTTTTAAAAAAGTCAGAAAATGAAGAATGCCTCAGGATTCAAACTTGAATGGGAGGGAAAAAAGCACCAGAGCTGAAAATTGGGAATGAGCGGCAGAGATTACAGAGCATTAGACAACGAAGTGATGCTGAAGAGGGTAGGTCAGAGGTGTCAGAGTGTCAGGAGCACTTTGGTCACTGGGGGAGTGAATCTGCCCCCCTTAAACTTCCCCCGGAGTCCCAGTGGCTCCGTAGGTGACAATTCTCACTTCCCATGGAAAACATGAGTGTGAATCCAGGGGAAATCCATTGAAATCAGGAAATAAAGGCAGCCCGGGTGCTGCTTGGCATCAGCAGATGCCAACCCCAGATGTCTGCTGGGGCTCATGCCCCATGTCCCCAGCATGTGCCCCTTCCCGGCTCGTGGCTCAAGCCTGTGGCTTTGCTGTCCTGCTGCTGTCCCACAGCCGTGTGTCCATCCTCCATCCCCTTGTGCTTGCTGGGCTGCAGAGGGGCTTTTGCATTTGTCCTGCTGCAGAGGCTGGAGTGGGGTCTGTGCCTGGGGCAGGACCAGGCTGGAATTCAAGATCTCACGTCTGGTGACCCCCGAATCCCCAGAGGGCTGCTCCCAAGTCCTGAGTTCACTCCTGGTGATCCAAGTAGCAAATGGTGGCCCCTGCAGCATTTGAAGCAACACTGGGTTGGGAATGAAGGTCCTGTTGCTGTCATGAGCCACCTGCTTTCCACCCTGGAGGTGGACACATAAAATGAGGCATTTCCCAAGAGAGCAGAAGGGGCACAGTAGGATTTTTTGGGTTGGTTTTGGCATATATTTGCATTTCCCCGTCGGGTCTGACCCCAGGCCTACCCTATCCTTCCCCTTCACCAGAGCTGTCAGGAGTCAAGCAACCGCAAGACAAGCCTTGACCTTGCAAGGTCCATCCTCAGCCAACTCTTCCATGGTTGGTGAGGGAGAAGATCCCCATGATGGAACTTGGGTGCTGACCTCCCTGCTGGTGGGCTCTCCACCGCTGTGACCCCATCCCCGTGCTCCCAGGCCAACCCCTTCCCCTCGTCCCTTTTGCAGGCAACATGTGAAAGGGGCTTTGCAGCCATGGAGGAGACACATCAGAAGAAGATCGAGGACCTGCAGCGGCAGCACCAGCGGGAGCTGGAGAAGCTGCGGGAGGAGAAGGATCGCCTGCTAGCAGAAGAAACGGCTGCCACCATCTCAGGTACAGGCACCTGAGGGTCCCCCATGGTGGGGCAGCTCTCCATGTTTAAGGGGTTCATGGGGATGATGTTTGTTCCAGTATAGAGGATGGGATGGGATTAGAGCTCTGCGGGGATCACAGGGAGATGGGGAGAGGCTGGTGGGAGGGATGTTTTGGATGGAGGTTCATCTCCAGGCTTGGTTACCCCTGTCCTTGGCTGTAGGACATCTGATCTGTTTTCTGTTCCATCTCAGAAAGGCATTAATTGTTCCTGTGGTTAATGTATTGTCAATTCCACACTGAACTGATTCTTCAGTGCCCCAGGGAGTTTTAAAGTGCTGGACCAGGGTCTGTGTGTTAGTCCCACAGTTCAGGAAACATGAATTGGACAATCATTTGGTCTTTATTAAAAAGTAGGTTTTGCAGAAAGTGACTGGCACAGACTGAAGGGGCTGCAAAGCAGTGAGGGACTTGCTGGGGTGATTGGGTTCTTGTCCTTTAAAAAAACCCCTCAAAACTTCCCCAGAAGCCTCCATTGAGCAGGGTGGTGCTGAGCTCTAACTCCGTGCCCTCCCCCACAGCCATCGAAGCCATGAAGAACGCGCATCGGGAGGAGCTGGAGCGGGAGCTGGAGAAGTCCCAGCGCTCACAGATCAGCAGCGTCAATGCCGACATCGAGGCCCTCCGAAGGCAATACTTGTAAGACCTTCATCATCCTCCATCTGTTGCTGTGTCCTGCAGGGTGATCACACTGTGGGAGACCTCATTCTCTGATTTCAGCAATTAGTTAGTGGCAGACCTGTCAATGCAGGGACCTCTTTCCTCGGTCCCCCCACCTGGCTGCACCTATCAGAGATTCTTGGTTGCCCATAATCTCTTATGCTCCAGGTCACTGTCCCCACCCAAATTCAGCTGCTTTATGGTCACCAGATGAGCAGATGCTTTGCTGCTCTTCATGCAGCTGCAGTGGGAGGGTTGCTCAACCAAATCTGACCAGGTGAGGAGAAAGCACCTTGCTTTTCATGGCAAGGCTGTCCTTAGGTGGGAGCCGAGCAAAACAGCTTCATGAACCTTTTAGACTGGATATTAGAAAAAAGTTCTTTAGCATGAGGGTGATAGATCAGTGGAATGGGCTGCCCAGAGAGGTGGTGGAGGCCCCATCCCTGGAGTCCTTCAAGGTCAGGCTTGATGGGGCTCGGAGCAGCCTGCCCTAGGTAGAGATGTCCCTGCTGGTGTAGGGAGGTTGGACCAGATGACCCCTAGAGGTCCCCTCCAGCCTAAAACATTCTATGAACCTTGCTGCATCTACACAAGATGTGTAGGTGTGCAAATACACCCAGTCCCCAGAGCAAACTTGAGAGATAGTGTTTGGAAACCTGAGGAAGTCCTGCCTAGAGAAAGACCTCCTGTCCCCTCGATGCCCAAGCATAGGTAAGGGCTGGCTTGCTCAGGCTTGAGGATTTTCCCCAAGGAATCATGCCTCAGTGCTTAGATCCCTGTTGGATCATCCTGGGATGCTGGAGGAAGAGTGCGCCGGGGTGTGTGCGTGCAGGGAGGGTGCTACCCGGTGTGTGTGTCCCCCAGGGAGGAGCTGCAGTCGGTGCAGAGGGAGCTGGAGGTGCTTTCGGAGCAGTATTCGCAGAAGTGTCTGGAGAACGCCCACCTGGCGCAGGCGCTGGAGGCTGAGAGGCAGGCCCTCCGCCAGTGCCAGCGGGAGAACCAGGAGCTCAACGCCCACAACCAGGTGAGGGTCGGCACAGGGGGCTCTGCACCGAGCCGTGGCCACGCTCCCCTTTCTCACGACGACTCTTCTGCTCTTCCTCAGGAGCTGAATAACCGCCTGGCTGCGGAGATCACGCGATTGCGGACCCTGCTGACCGGGGAGGGCGGGGGAGAGGCTGCTGGGTCGCCTCTCACGCAGGGCAAGGACGCCTACGAGCTGGAGGTGAGCTCTGCTGTGGCAAAGGGGTGGTGGTGGTGGGCACAATGTCTGGGGAACCCCAGGAGCATGTCACAGCATCCATCCCTCCATGTGTAGGGTCTGCGTGGCTGCTCAGCACTGGGCATCATGGGGTGTGATGGCACCAGGAGCTTTTGGAGCCCTAATCTTGCCTTCTCACCGTGTTGAGCTGAACACCTGCTCTTCCTTCTCCAACCCCTGCTTGTCCAGTCTGCACAAAGCAGTTTGGACTGACAGAAACGAAAGGGTGTGCAGGGAGCACATCAGTGGTGCAAGCTTGGGTGAGGTCCCATGAGACCCAGGAGCTTTTGGAGCTCTAGTCTTGCCTTCTCACCATGTTGAGCTGAACACCTGCTCTTCCTTCTCCAACCCCTGCTTGTCCAGTCTGCACAAAGCAGTTTGGACTGACAGAAACGAAAGGGTGTGCAGGGAGCANTCACAGCATCCATCCCTCCATGTGTAGGGTCTGCGTGGCTGCTCAGCACTGGGCATCATGGGGTGTGATGGCACCAGGAGCTTTTGGAGCCCTAATCTTGCCTTCTCACCGTGTTGAGCTGAACACCTGCTCTTCCTTCTCCAACCCCTGCTTGTCCAGTCTGCACAAAGCAGTTTGGATTAACAGAAACCAAAGAGTATGCAGGGAGCTCATCAGTGGTGCAAGCTTGGGTGAGGTCCCATGAGACCCAGGAGTAGTTTTCTTGCATGAACCAGCAGCTTTACATTACTGGCATGGGGCTGAGCTTCCAGCCCTGGCTCAGTTGTCACTGTGGGCAAGCAGGCAAGCATCTCAAGATCATGCTGCATCCACTCAGGTGTGAACATGTGCTGCTTTTCTCCCCACAGGTCCTGCTGCGGGTCAAAGAATCAGAAATCCAGTACCTGAAGCAGGAGATCAGCTCCCTCAAAGACGAGCTGCAGACAGCACTGAGGGTAATGCCAGGGGTGTTTCTGCAAATCCTCTTATGGGCTGTGCTCTGCTCCTCTGTGTGGGCTTAGATTTCAGCTCACTTATACCCAGATTTGGAACAATACTGATTTCTTTCCCCTGAATGGAATTGAACACCCATTTCATTGTCATCAGTGAAGCACTCCACAACTGCATCAGCTTAGGACTTACCCTCACAAGGGAGACCACATGGGAAAACATCCCCTTCAGTGTTTTTCCCCCATTCTCTGTCACATCAGATCAGATTTAAATGGCAAAAATAATCAGTGTTAAAGATCTGCCCAGCCTCCCAGCATCAAATCTGGTTTGCTCTGGCAGGACCCTTTGCCAAGGCCATTTCTGGGAATTCTGCTTGAATTCTGTGTCTTTGCTAAAATTAAACCCCACAAAGCAGTAATCCTGTAAGGAAGGGGCTGTGTGCCCAGGCAGAGCTGGGTGCTCACAGCTCTCTGCATGTCTCAAGTCCTGTACCACTGTTAGACATGGCTTTAAACCCAAACCATTCTCTGATTCAACCTAAAAGGAGGTTGTGGTGAGGCTGGTGTTGATCTCTTCTCCCAAGTAACTAATGACAGGACAAGAGGTGATGGCCTCAAGTTGTTTAAATTGGATATTAGGAAGTTCTTTACTGGAAGAGTGGCCAGGCACTGGAAGAGGCTGCCCAGGGAGGCGGTGGAGTCACCATCCCTGGAGGGCTTCAAAAGACAAATAGATGTGATGCTTCAAGACATGGTCAAGGGGTCAGGGAGGTGCTGGACAAAGGTTGGACTTGATGATCCTGGAGGTCCTTTCCAACCTAAATGATTCTGTGATTCTAAGAGTGTGTGTAATGCGTGTGTTGCCCTGGCTGAGCTTTTCTCCCTGCTGCTGGCTCTTCTGTCAGTGTTTGCCAAGCTCCTCTCCAGTGCATTCACCAACCCCTCAGCTCTGTCTGACTCCACAGGTTTGTTCTCCTTCCTTTTGCCAGGATAAGAAATACGCCAGCGACAAGTACAAAGACATCTACACGGAGCTGAGCATCGTGAAGGCCAAGGCAGACTGTGACATCAGCAGGTTGAAAGAGCAGCTGAAAGCAGCCACAGAAGCTCAGGGAGAGAAATCCCCTGTGAACACCACTGTATCGGGATATGGTCAGTGCTCCTCCAGCAGCTCTGAGCAGCCGTGGGTTTCCTGAGCAGATGGGGCTGGGTGGAGGACTTGGCGTGGTGCAATTTTGCTGTTTCATGCTGCTTCCCACCTCAGGACAGTCTCAGCAGAGCTGCCCTCCTGTGGCAGTTCCTCCTTCCAGCCCATGGAAGGGAAGCTGATGGGCTTTGGAAGCCTTCTGGCATTTTGCATTGGGAAAACCTTGTGGTGAAAGGGAGTGGAGACCCCCAAGAGTTCCCTCAACCCTCCTGGCAGCGCTGCTTGAGTCAGGCTCCTCGGGGCACTTGTGTGGGCTGGGAGGGCAGAAGAGCCCCAGTGGGCACCACACTAATGCAGTTTCTTTTGCTCCTTCCCAGATATTATGAAATCAAAAAGCAACCCTGATTTCTTGAAGAAAGACAGATCCAGTGTTAGCCGGCAACTAAGGAATATCAGGTCAAAGGTGAGCTCAGACCTGCCCCGTGTGATGGGAACACACTCTCTGGTGGGAGTCCCAAATGGGAAGAAATCAGTAGGGGAAGAAAAGTAAGAATTTCCTAGACTGGGTGGCACTGGGAAGGAGAGGGAGCTGTCGACTGAAACAGGGCACACACGCTCCTGACCCTGCAGAGATCCAGGCGTGAAGAAAAAAGGATGAAGTTCACCCTGTTCTTTGGTCTTTCACAGGAGGATTCTCCCAGTATTTGCTCCCCGTTTTCAGTTGAAATTTAGGTGGTGTCAGTAGGTGGAAACGTGCACAATCTTTCTAGGTTTTAGTGGCCATCACTGGTCTTTATATGGAATAACGATGCCTTGGTCCTGAGCATATTTAACACACACTTTGTTGGTGTGTTAACGTGGTGCAGGTGGCCCCGTGTTTCTCCAGCCATTCTGTTCCTGCTGTTGGTCCTGAAGCCCAGTGATGCTGTGCCAGGCTTGGCCTCCTGCCAGCCAGAGTTACATCATCTCACACACTGGCTGTCCTGTGGGACCACAGCCATTAAAAGGACAAATAAAGCTGCTCAGAAGCCATCGTTAACCATAGGCCAGTGGGAGAGAAGATCAGTGTGGGCAAAACCTGCTTTGCCTCTCACCACTGGGGTCTCATGCTGATGTTTGAAGTGGTTGGGACCTTGGGCAGAACGAGAAGCAGGCAAAAAGCTTCCAGCTCAATGTCCATGCTGGGGAAATGGTCCCCACCCAAGCTCTGTGAGCAGCAGGTCATCAACCTGGGGTGTCTGCGCTGCACCCAGTAAATACAGAGAGCACCTCTGTGCATTTCAGGGGCAGCCCAGACCTGCTGGGCCAGGTCTGATGGTGGGTTTCCCTTCACCACTTCAACTCAGACCCTTTTATTGTGTGTTGCTTGGTGGGGGAAGGAGAGGAGAGCAAGCACGGGCTCTGCTGCTGCCTTCTCGCGTCGCTGGGGGGGCTGGGGCTGCACCAGCACCAATGCATTTAGGATTTATGAGCTTCTTGTTTTGTTTTTCGTTTTTTTTTTTTCTTTATTTTGCTTTTTTTTCCTTCAACAGTCCGTTATTGAGCAGGTCTCATGGGATAACTGAAATGAACCCGAGTCCAGGTTCCCTGCCACGTAGGTAAACACACCAGCACCCACCGAGCGACGCAGCTGCCCCCTGGAGGGACCCACGTTTGCATGCCCTGCTCACACCTCCTTGGCAAACGAGAGCCCTCCCTTCTCTTAATGACTGACTGCTTTATTTACGACTAATTACTTCACTGGGAGAGGGGGAAGGGGACCCAAGTCAGTGGACCCAAGAGCCATATGAAGCACAGTCTCTCTGGCTCTTCCCTGGCTTTCTCGTCCTCCTGCTCCTCTCCCCAGCACAGCTAACCCACCACGGAGAGGGTTTGGACATGGTGGGGAGTGTTTTCTTGCTTGCTGTGTTGGGAGCACGGGACACTGAGTGTGCATGCTGGGGTGACTCTGCATGCCTCACACTAAACCTCACAAGGTCCAGGTCTTCTGGGAAGAGCAGCTGTTTTGCTGCCCACCAGGCAGAGGAGAGTGTTGGTGATGCCTGGAAATGCATTTCCCACAAAGATCTGCAGCATGTGACATGGTGACCCACATCTCAGCTGCAGAGGGGATGTCCTAAATTTCCTTTACCCGTAATTGCTGCTTCCTTAGGTTGATCCGTGCCTAAGCAAGAGTCTGTCTTGCCCAGTAACCTTCCCCCTGCTCTCCAGGCTTCCTCCAACTCCCCAGTGTCCACCCCGCTGCTTTCCATCCCTTGGCTCTGTGCCTCCATCCCACACTCTGGCCTGAGGCTTTGGAGCTCATCCAGCAAAAGGAGGGAGCTGATGAGAAACAAGACCTATCCTAATAACCCAGATATCTCCAATAACTGGAGCAATAGTTAATTTAGTGGCCCGTGGTAAAGCCTGAGATTAGAGCACCTGCAGAGGGAGGCTAGAGAAGAGAGAGGAGCTCCCCAGCAGTGGCTGGAGAACCTGGGAAGGCTGATGGAGGATTCCTTTTGCATAGACTTCATCCTACATTAGTCTCCCTTCATCAGGCTCCCCTCATCAGCAACTCAAACGGGTTGTGAGGCTGCCTAAGGGGTGAATGTGCTGGAATTTGTCCCATCAGGCAGAACAGCCTAATGGTTTCTGTCTGTCCTTCCATCTAATAAGGGATGGGATGTACCACCTGGAATTCACGGGTTGCTGCCCATTTAAAGAGGCCTAAAGTAAACTTCCTTTAGGAAGCGTGTGCTCAGAGACTCACATCCCAGGAGAAAAAAGGGAAAAGAAAGCACACAGCCTTTGTGAACCCAAACCAAGCTGCTTTGGGGCTTCCATTTCCTTGCTGCTCTGCAAAGCCCTTCTGTGTTCCTGGGCCTGTGGGAGGAGAGGCATTTAAAGGAACACAGTAACCATGGGAATCTGCACAGCCTCAGGGTGAGTTTATCATGGAATCCTGCCTTGATAAACACACAAAACCCAGCCCCAAAGTTGCTGCTGTGATTAATCCTCTGGCAGCATGGGCAGGGAAGGGAAAGCAAGAAGGGAGATGGCAGCGTGTTAATCAAAGGGGGTTTGCATTGAGGTCTCTGCCTTTTGAAGCTGTCATGTCTTAGTCTGTAAGGCAAGGAATATTCCAGCTGTGGAGTGAATTCCTTGCAAGTTGGAAGGAATTGGCAGCAGGAATTCTGGCTGTAGGTTTGTGTCTCCTCAGGATAGCTTCAGGTTAGAGCTGTCCTACAGAGGATAAGCAAGTTGCTCCTGGGTTCCTGCCCCTCCCATTGCTGGGTCTGCATGGGGAGGAGAGAGATCTCATAAATCCAGAGGCCGAGGGCTGGCGGGGGGGGCTTTTCTCTCAGCCTCTAAATCTGGGTGCTGCATCCAAACTGGATCAGCCATCAGATCCTGCTCCACCTGACGCAAGCATTTAGCACGTCCTCTGTCTAACCCTGTGCTGTAGAGGCAGCTTCGGCTTGGGAGGACCCCCAGGCTGGGGTTAGAGAAAGGGTGGGATTGTCACTGGCAACAAAAACGCAGTTTCCAGGGCACACAGAGAGGAGCCAGGACCATCCCAGGTGGATGCACGTCCAGTGGGTGCTGCAGTGGTGTGGGAGGCAGGTCCTGCTCAGCAGCGTGGTGCTTCAGCACAGCAGATCCAAGCTGACCTGCTCGGACCTCTACCAAAATTGCCCCAGCCCCCCCTGCACCACAGGATCGTGTCCCGAGTCCAGCTAATCCTGCTTGCAGCATGGTGTGTGCCTCTCATTTGCTTCTGCTGTGTCTCCTGGTCCACCTGCAATCTCACCCTCTCTCTAGGCACCATTCTCCAGTAACCACCCTCCATAACCGTGTGTTTTTCTCTTAGCATGTCCCACTAACCTCTCCACCAAGGAGCCCATCTCCTTTGCCTGAGCATCTCACCCTCTCCGTGTGCCAGATGCCCACCACCCCTGCCCACCCCCGACGCTCTCCCTCTTTTGTCTCTCCCAGAGCCTGAAGGAAGGCCTGACTGTGCAAGAACGCCTGAAGCTTTTTGAATCCAGGGACTTGAAGAAAGACTAGTTCTCCCCGCTCCGCTTGACCACGCGCACCTCCCAGCTTGAGGCAGCACAGCACCAGCACCGTTTGTCTCTCCTTCCTCACCACTCTCCTCGCTCTCATTCGTCTTGACGCTCCCGACAGGACCCGGCGCCGTGGTGCCCATGGCCCCCCCCCACCCCTCCCTCTGCAGCCCCTTCACCTCCCCAGCTCCTGTCCCTGCTTGTGAGACGCTCCAGAGACTCTTGAGAGGGAGAGGAAGGGATTGGGGTGGGGTGTTTGTTGTTTTTTTTTCCCCCCCTCTCCTCTCTTCAGCGCTTTGTAGGAGGATCTTTCCTTCCCTGTAAACCATTACACTAAGTGTCAGTATTAAGGCTCAGTAGCCTGTTAATAAGCTAGCTCTGTCCTACCAACCGTTTTGGTATGCAGGCAGGGCCTGGGTGGCCATACCCAGCTCTTACTGCTGTCAAGAGACCCAGTGCTCAGAGCACACCAGGAGCCTAATCTAACCATTGATCTCGACTGCATTACTTGCACCTACAAGGGGGTGGGAGGGGAGGGGAGGGGATGGGGGGGAACGAAGCCGTCGGGGGAGCGCCAGACCCCCGCAGCCTGGAGGTGCCACACTGATGTCTTGCTGGAGGAGGATGCAAGAAATGCTTCTCCTGCCCCGTGACCGGGCCGTGTCCTGAATGTAGGTGATGCTGAAGCTTCCACGGCTGCCTCAGGAGGTGATGGGGAGGGAGCTGCAGATCCTCACGTGCACCGTCGAGGCCGCCCCGTCTCGTTGATGGTTGGAGTTGGTGTTTGGGGGGGGGGCGAGCTGTAAGATCACTTTCTTGCCTCTTAGATCAAGCCCAGCACTCTTCTTTGTTGTTTTTTTTTTTTTTTTTTTTTTCCCTCCTTCGNTCTTCTTTGTTGTTTTTTTTTTTTTTTGCTGTTACTCCCTTCCTCTCATTGAGTCCCGTGTATCCCAGGGTCTGTGCGCATGTGAAACTCCCTTTTCCTAGTCAAAGGAAAGTAGAGTAGAAAGTAGAGCCAATATTGACTGAAAATGCACAGTGCTCAATGCATATAATGCTCCTTTTTTATCAGCTTCTTGAATTCAACTCTTCTTGTCAGCAGGGCAGCTCCTATTTTAATTCTTTAATCTTTTTCCTGAAATAAAAGTCTCAAAACCAGTATGTGCTTCAGACCTTCTCAGTCCTAATGCTTTGGTACTTCAAGCATACAATTCAGGCTGGTAAATGGATGGAAGTGAGTTGAAGTATCTGGTAGCACTAGGTGCAGCAGGAAGCCAGCTGAGCAGTTGTCTCCCTAGAAGAAGCCAACTCTGCTCTGCAGCAAGGGATGGTGGCTTCATGCCAGGCTAAATTTCAAGATGCCACCAGATCCTGCCTCAACGATGGCCCTGGCCAGGAGCAGGGCTGAAGCAGCTCTTCAGCATGTTGGCTTCTCAGCTGAATGACCCACATCACGTTGGGATGGGCCATTAGAGCTACGTCCTGGCCTTCACATGGAGCAAAGCTTCTTGTCTTCTGTGTGCTGAAGATGTGGTTGAACAGGCTCTGTGTGCTCTCCAGGCTCATTTTGGGTCCTTTATGTGGGCAATACAAGCACAGCCCTCCGAGCAAACTCATGCTGCAGCTCTGGAGCAATGAACACCACAGGACTTGTGATGACCATCTCCAGTCCTGCCAGGTTGGACCATGGTGGGTGCTGGAGAGTTCCTCTTCATCCTGGAGCAGCAAGTCTCTGTCTCAGCCACCTCTGTCAGCTGTGCCTGCGTGTCCATGGTAGTCCTGGCTAGGAAAGCTGCTCAACCACTCAGTCACAAAGGCTTTTCCCTCATCATCAGCCACCAAAATGTTTTGATGTGGAGCCACTCGCCCTGAGTTCACCATCACACCTTCCATAATCTGAGTGCTGGAGGACCCAGGAGCCTTCTAAGCCGTGACCCACCTGGACCACCTCTCCAATCAGCCATCAGCAGCTCCCAGAAGTCCCAGTGCTGCTCTTCACATCGTGTTTGCTTTCTTCTCAGTCAGCCCATCAGCTTCTCTCCTGCACAATAGGAGTTCAAATTGAAGAGTCTCAAAGTGGAGATGGTCACCTTGGTGCTGTCCCAGGGCTGTGGAAATAGCTGGTCACTCCAGGTGGACACCCCCCTCCTCCTCTTCCTCAAGGAAATATGGGGGAGCCTTCATCCTTTTCAGCCAGCTGAAAAGAGATGTCTCCCTCTTGCCATGTCCTTACTGACATCCCCTGGCAAATCCTGCTTTTTCTGTGTGTATTTAATTTTCTCAGGAGCTCTTATTTCAGGCTGGAGGACCAGAAGTTATTTACCTTGCTATTTGCATTGGAACGTTGGTGGTGTGGAGGACACAAGACAGATCCTTTTCTGACACAGGATGATGCCACTGAGCATCTTGAGGCTCCCCATGGAAGGATGTTTTCACACCAAGAAATCCTCTCTTGCAGCTTAGTGTCATCTGGGACCAGGTATTGAGGACAAGCACTTGGTTTCTTTGCCAGTGATGGTGTTTCAAGCCTTATTTCTTAACATAGGGAACAGCTGGAGGCACATGTGGTGTGATCAGGTGGGGACCAGCCCCAGCTCTTGACTCAGCACATGTAAATACATTAATAAGTTGGGTTTTTTAAAAGGATGGGCAGAAATGAACACTTGTACAGCTCTTGCTCCTTCCCTGTAGATGTTCCTGTATGCCAAACAAGGCACCATATCTAACTTCTGGGCCACCCAGCACCAGCAGGAAGGCAGCTGGGTTTTCTTCTCCTCTCTTTCCTCTAGTTTGTTTTCACCTTATTGTACAGAAAATGTCAGTTTTGGCATCACCCCCCCTGTTTATGGGCTCCCTGAAACAGGGATTTGAACTGAGGTTTGCCAGGATTTATGTATGAAGAGTCTAAGCTGGAGGATCCTGCTCAGAAGCAGCTTCTCTGGACCTTCAAAAGACCTTCAAGACCTGAGAGAAGCAAAACAGGCAGGTTTGCTGGGGAAAAAACCCCAAACCCTGGCACTAACAGGAGGTGTAGCCAAAATAAGAAGTTATATGGCAGGAGGAGAGCTGCAGGGAACACGTCAGTGCCCCACAAGCCAGATCAATTCAACATATTGGTGGGTTTAGAATATTTATCACTAAGCAAATGGGGCTTCCATGGACATTGTGGTGGTGGTCTCATGTGCTGTAGCTTGTAGGAGCAGCTACATCCTCAGCTTCTACCAGGTCCTGTGGAAATTAAAGCAGAGAACCTGGCTTGGTGGTACCAAAGGTGCATCAAGGGCTGAGCTGTGACCTCTTGGCATCTGCTCCACTTGCAGTTCAGCAACTATCTAAGCACCTCTCCAAAGAAAGAGGCAGAGTCTTACCTGCCCTTAAGGTAAAGGGTGAACCTGCAGCACCAACACAGCTGAAAATGGAAATAATTCTGCAGAGAGCAGTGTGTTAAACCAAAAAAATAAAATAGCTGGAAAGCTTTTTACTGATAGCAACAGTCCTTAGGGATCCCATGGCCTCATCCTGCTCTGGTACTCATCCATCCTTTTCAGCCTGGAGAAAAGGAGGCTCAGGGGAGATCTTCTTGCTCTAAACAACTCCCTGCAAGGAGGTTGGAGTGAGGTGGGGTTGGGCTCTCCTCTCAAGGAACAAGTGATAGGCCAAGAGGAAACAGCCTCAAGTTGCTCCAGGAGAGGTTCAGGTTGGACATGAGGAACAATTTCTTCTCCAAAAGGGTTGTGAAGGGCTTGTCCAGGGTAGTGGTGGAGTCCCCATCCCTGGAGGGGTTTCCAAGCCCTGGAGATGTGGTGCTGAGGGCCAGGGGTTAGTGGTGCCCTGGCAGGGATGGGTTAATGGTTGAATTTGATGATCTGAAAGGTCTCTTCCAACCAGAATGATTCATCTTTCAAGCTAAATCTGTGGCTATTGAAATTAGAAAGTGTGTCTAGAGATGGGGGAAGTATGAAGAGGACAAGCTCCTGCCTGCACTGGAGGCTTTCAGAGGCCACCTGCACCATCCCACTGCCCAGGGCGGCATGACCATGGACTTCTCCTTTTGGGGTGGTCCAGACACCTGTTGCCCACCACGGGGAGAATCCTCAGAGGTTCTCCTGCTTCACACACTCTCTGGGGCACCTTCTACACACTGTGTAGCAAAAGCTGCTGCATTTTAGACACTTCTACACTATGGACAGAGCTGGGATGTGAGGGCTGGGAAAGATCAAGTGCAACGAGGGTGCAGGCACAGACACCTTCCAAGTGATTTTCTTTTCTCCTGGGGAAAATATTCCCTTTGCACCATCTCCCCTGAAAACAAAGCCACCTTTAAATACCTTTTCTTTGCCCTCATACACAAAAAAGCAGCAAATTCTGTTCTGTGCTTCAAAACTCAAATTGTGCACTACCTGACAAACCAGAAAAGTCTCTTTATTTTATTCAGCATCATCCTTACTGCCCCCAGCCCTGCCCCTTTTGTACCATCTCCAGACTTGCACGTCCTCTAGACCTTTGTGGTTCTTCCACTTAGTTTGTTGAGGACAGTGTAATTCACCTTTGTTCTCTTCCATTTTGTATTATTCTCTTTTAAAAAGTAATTAAAAACCTCTATAGTATCTACCTAAAGCACACAATTAAATATTGATTACTCAGAAATTAGTGGAGGGTTCCCTTCTGTGACTAAGTTGTGGGGTTTGAGTTTTTAAATCATGGTCTAACATCAATGTCACACACAGGGGCTGGGAGAGGAGCTCCCTTGTCCTGCATCCCACCCACCCCATCTGAACGGTTCTGTTTGGGTTTGATAATATATTTGAAAATATATTTTAAACCTTTTTTCTGTTAGTTTTGAGGAGCTCTGTCCAAAAATGGTGAGAACAATTAAGAACAATGAGAACAACTAAACATTGGAATAGTCTCCCAAGGGGAGCAGTGGATTCCTTTACATCAGTTTTAAAGACTCAGCTTGACAGGGTGCTGGGACAGCTCATTTAATCTGTATTCTTCTATCTTGAAAGGTTGGACTAGATGATCCTTGAGGTCCCTTCCAACCTGGCATTCTATTCTATGATACTAAAAGAAGCCAAGGGTGTGGGATTTCCTTCTGAGGAAAGGCTGAGGGAGCTGGGGCTCTTTAGCTTGGAAAAAAAGGAGACTGAGGGGTGACCTCATTAATGTTTATAAATATGTAAAGGGAGAGTGTCAGGAGGATGGAGCCAGGCTCTTCTCAGTGACACCCAGTGATAGGACAAGGGGCAACGGGTGCAAGGTGGAACAGAGGAGGTTCCACATCAATATGAGAAGAAACTTCTTCATGGTGAGGGTGCCAGACACTGGCCCAGGCTGCCCAGGGAGGTTGTGGAGTCTCCTTCTCTGGAGACATTCAACACTCACCTGGATGTGTTCCTGTGTGACCTGCTCTAGGTGACCCTGCTCTGGCAGGGGGGTTGGACTGGATGATCTTTGGAGGGCCTTTCCAACCCCTGACATTCTGTGATTCAGTGATTTACTGGGGCCAGACAAGTCAGTATCAACTGAGCTGAGCCAGCTGGCCAAGAACTCATCAAAATGAGAGCAACGTTGTGTTCTTCAGGCTTTCTTCACACCCCACCTGTGCAGGACACTCTTTGTTCTAGAGACAGCAAAGTATGGGCTAAAATACTAAAGACTAGGGTAAGTAGGAAGTGGATGTGACCAGTGTCCACCCTCCTGGGCTCTGGAGTTCTGGCTGAGTTGAGATGTTAAAGGATTAGTTCTTCAGAAGGATGAAGTTTTGGGGAGAGAGAAGGAAGCTCTGCAAGGCTGTGGGTGGGATGTGAAGTGGCACTGGCTGGTCAGGTATAAACAGTCTCTGGTCACTGCCCTAAGGAGACCAGGCAGCTTTGACCACCAACCAACCATAACCCAAGGGAGGGGTTGTTCTGCATGAAATCCACACCTACCACGTGCACTCTGGAAATGACCCAAAAATCATGAGGAATGAGGACACAAGGATGTACCAGGATGCTGCAGCCTCATGGATACTGGAGATCCCAGCAGCTCCAACCCAGGAATGATCACAGCAGGATGGTGGGGAAGAGGAGGAGGAGGAGGAAGCACAGTTGTCCATCTGAAGAGGCATTTTCCACATAGATTAGTCCAGGAGGTAACATCTCACACATGGTATTTTACCTCTGCAAAGGGGAATAGGTGCTGGGGGCTCCTGTTTCTCCTTCCCCTCTCCTTCCACACTTTATTTCAGTGCTGTTTTAAGAGCCACTTGTTCCCCCCATCAGCTGCTCCCTGTAATAGAAACATCACTTTCCTCCCAGTATTTATTCCTTGCAAGATCTTGTGCTAGGTGCCCGTGGATGTAGCTGATCATTTTTATCTTGTAAATATAATTAACCTAACTTTGCATTAACTCCATGGTAATAAACTATTTTTGCACCACCCTTTGCATGCTGTGAGATGAGGTGGTTCTTTGCAACCCCACGGAGCAGGGGCCAGGGCCTGAAAAATGAGTGAATTGTTTGCTTTTAGAGCCATGCTTCAAAGAAAACACATCAGGCAGTGCTTTAACAGCAATAAAATGTTAAAATAAGTGTGAATCTTGGGATTTACCTTCCTCAGCTTCTTCCAGAGCTGCTACACCACACATAAGTTACACTTTTCCCCTCAGATCCACCCTGACTTCTCTCAGAACAGGACAAACCTACAACCAGATATCCCCAATAACATCCAAGGACCTACAGGAATTTTGAGTGATTTGGATCTTTGGAACAACCAACCCACGAGGATTGTCTGGAGCACAAAGAACCAAAGGTGATGTTGAGCATTTTGGTGAAAATGGTTTATTTAAGAGTGCAAATTGTGGTGCTACTGTATCAAGCAAAACTGGTAACAACATCCAAACAGGTAAAGTAAAAACCTCTTTTCATTTTGAGAGCTTTTGAGGCACTTTTTAGTCAATATAAAGTAGTTCTTACAGAGATCCTACTTAAGAGTTTGGAAAATCCTACGTTCACACCCCTCTTTGTTCCACCCTGAGCTGCAGGGACAGAGCTCTCACCTCCCTCTTGCTCATCACTCGTTGTCCCCAACCCTGCTGCTGCCAACACGGGTGGTGGAAGCCACTGAGCCAGAGCAGGACACAGTGGCCATTACCTGGATGAACTGGGCTTTCCTTCCACCTCTTCACTGATGCCAGTGACTGAACTCCAGCCACCTCTGCTCTCCAGACCAGACTGACTGATCCCACAGAGCAGCTTCTCTCATTTCTTTCCAGACTTCCCTACTCTTCCTTTCTGGGAGACAAGCTGTCATTAGTAGCTGTTCTCATTTCTACTCTGGAGCTCTGCTAATCTTAAACCCAAGGGAGCACGTACACAGTCAAAACATGCATTTAATTCCTGCTCACAAATCTTTTACAAACTTTCAACAATTAATGCCAACAAGAAATGTAACTAAGGTGCTTAATCTTCATGCAAACCTGAGCTTTGCTGTAGCCCTCGTAACTCTTCCTCTAGAGTCTGATGTAGAGGAGTCACTGAGCTCCATTCTCCAGGATCCTGGGTTGGGAAGTGTCTCTTTCACCACTGAAATACCAACCCAGCACCCTATGAACCTACCTCGCCTGCACCAGGACGTGGCAACAAGCCTGCTTGTAATTTTAAGCTCTGTGAAGGCAGCCCTGTCACTGCCACCCCCACAGAACAACTCACCAAACACCCGGGTCATGTCTAGCATGGGGATGACCCCCAGCAAGGGACCTGTGGCACTTTAGGGTAGAGAGCTCTTTGCTCCTCTGGAGGAGCTCACCTAAATTACACCCAGATAACGGGTCTAGAAACCATGATGTCTAGAAACAATAATGAAATGCTCTCTGTTAAGTGTTTCCCCAGCCCTGGGAGGCACCTCGGTCATTTACTGGCCTTGGGAAAAAATCTGTAGTTGCTGGGATTGCATTCCTCCCAAATCTTCTCAAACTCCTCCACAAAAGGCTTCACATACGCGGCGTCCTCCACCACCAGCACGTTCTCCCGGTTGCTCTGGATGGCCTGGGTGGTCCAGTTGAGGGAGCCCGTGATGAGCATCCTCCTGTCCACGATGGCGAACTTGTGGTGCATGAAGCCGCTGCTCTGGTCGTGGCGCACCTGGATCCCTACAACGACACAACCGGCCCCCTCAGCGCCAACCGCAGCGGCCCAGCCCCGAGGCCCTCCCGCCCCGAGGCCCTCCCGCCTCACCGGCGAGCCGCAGGAGGCCGATCTGCGAGCCCTTCAGCCCCATGAACTCCGCGTCCGTGACGACGCGGACCCGGACCCCGCGGCAGTGCAGGAGGCGGACGGCGCGGCCCAGCTGCGGGCTGGAGAAGGCGAAGAGGCAGAGCTCCAGCGAGCGGCGGGCCGAGAGCAGCAGCNGCCGCCGCCGCCGCAGCCGCCGCCATGTCGCCAGCGCCAGGGCCAGAGCCGCCACCGCCAGCCCCGCCCGCGCCGCCCACATCGCCCCGCGCAAGGAGCGGCGGCCGCGGCGGGAACGGGCTGAGGGGGCGGCTGAGGGAGGGGCTGAGGGAGGGGTGAGGCGGAACCGTCAGGGAATCGTCGGGGTTGGGAGAGACCTTCCAGATCTGCCAGGGCACCGCTAACCCATGGCCCTCAGCACCACATCTCCACGGCTTGGAAACCCCTCCAGGGATGGGGACTCCACCACTGCCCTGCCCAGCCTGGGCCAGCCCTTCACAACCCCTTTGGGGAGGACATTTTTCCTAATATCCAAACTAAACCTTCCCTGGTGCAACTTGAGGCTTTCCTCTTGTCCTATCGCTTGCTTCTTGGGAGA
Source organism: Brachypteracias leptosomus (assembly GCA_013401335.1). NCBI lineage: Eukaryota > Metazoa > Chordata > Aves > Coraciiformes > Brachypteraciidae > Brachypteracias > Brachypteracias leptosomus. Next base: position 64,164 of record VYZX01001585.1, on the reverse strand, counting down.
AGAGACCAACCCCACCTGACTCTAACCTCCTTTCAGGGCTCCCCTGAGCCTCCTCTTCTCTAGGCTCAACACCCCCAGGTCCCTCAGCCACTCCTCACC
>VYZX01001585.1:0-63791 GCA_013401335.1 Brachypteracias leptosomus | reverse complement strand
CAGGAGCAGGGCCGGGCCGCCCCGCCGGGCTCCGCCGCCTCGGCCAGCAGCGCTTCGATGCAGCTGGGCGGGCAGGGGAAGAAGAGAACCTCCCGCACCGCATTGCACAAAGCCAAGGACCTGTCAAGCAGCCTCCAGAGCCTCTCAGTCCATAGGGGCTTAGGCTGCTTTGGGGTGGATGAAAGAGGGGCCACAGGCATTCCTGGATGCACTGAAGAGCTGGTCCATGCTCCCCTCTCAATCTGCAGCTGACTCCAACCCTTCCCCAAACACCAGCCGGCTGCACTGTTAATACTCAACAGATCCTAGAAGCTGGATCTGGCCTGGTTGAGGGGACAGGGTTGGCAGAACCAGTGCAAAAAGGCTTTGGACTGGTCCAAAGTGCCCCAGTGCTGGTGGTGGGTCTGTCAACCTGCAGCCACCATACTCACCATTCCCACCTCCCTCCCAATATATGCTGCTTGGCCATGCAGAAAAGGAAATCATGCCAGAAACATCCCACTTGAATCAGTTTGTCTTTAAGGCATATCGTTGAGAGGGCAGGAGGGTGGTGAAAGACAGACTTTTTGGTTAATTAAGTAGAGCTAAGAGGAGTGTGCACATTCCAGCTCTGGCAGCAGCACAAGGAGCACCTGCAGCCCCAGCTACGAGCTGCATGGACTTGCCCAGACAATTATTTGGTAATCCCACGTTTAGATCTGTTCTGGCAGGCAAGCACAGCTGGTTCTGTGCTACGCAGGAGCCCTGGGTTCACAGACTTCAGCAGCTCTTCTCCTGTCTTTCCTGTGGGCATTTTAGATGTAAGTTAATGGTTTCCTTGCCCTGGTTCAAAAATGATGCGTTATCCAGAGCGTGGCTGTTCGTGAGGCATGGGAGACTCAAGGGACAGGATGGGGACTGATTGACAACACCTACACAAGCCCAAGGAAACCTCAGGCTTGACTTTGCAATCACCATTTTGGAAGCAACCACCCCTCTCTTCAGGAACACGGGCAATTATGCACCAACTGTGGGTCAGAGAGACTAGGTTTTGAGGTAGGATTGCTTGGGAGAGATATTCCTTGGAAAAAAACAGCACTCAAGAAGGTCTAAATGCCAAATAAAGTCTTATTTGTGTTACACAGCTCTGAACAGGACCAGAACAGCTTTTCAGTAGAACAAAGAGTACCAGGTCACATAACAGGTAGTCAGAAGAGCGAGCACCAACCTAGCACTGGGAATTCTGATTTACTAGTCCACGCTTTTTAAACCACTCCTGTTGCTTTTATCCCACCCTCAGTGGGCTCTGTCCTTCCCTCAGGACTAGCACCTAGGAAGCAAGATGCAAAGATTATTCCAAGCTTCCTTTCCTGTGGACAGCACCATTTGTGTCTCGTGATTCCTTACTGAGAATTGGGAAACACAAGACATTTTGCAGACCCTGAAATTAAATAAGTTTGTGAATTAACAGAGCAACACCTTTCCCCAAGCATCTTTTTGCTGTTTGAATATCCTGTGGCTGTTTATGCCCAGTCAAACATTTTCAACTAACGTATCCGAGCATCTCTTGCTCACTAATACATATAAAATTCAGAGGAAGAGACCTGTTAAATTCCATAAATTAGATCCTAAGATGCAGGAATTCCCTTGTGGACCAGCTGCTCTTTCCCCTCCGACCCCAAAACACACCAAAAATCAACACACAAGTCGGCTTTGTCCATTTTACAAAAATAGCTCTTACTGAGATTTAATGCCTGTCGCCACGTTACAGATGTTCCAGACAAAAATCAACCTGCATATTTTAGATAGAAAGAGTAGAACTCGTGACAAGTTGGAACATCCCCTCTGAGCTTGGGTCTTGTTTTGAGTGAGTGTAGAAGGTCACCTGGTAAAACCTGCCTCTAGTTTTGTTAAAAACATCTATGGTAACATCAAGTTTTCCCAATAATGATCCAGAAACCCCCCCCCCCAAAGACTTCACGATAGAAACAGTAACTCCAGATAAGGAATATCTGTTTAGGTAATTAAAAAATGCACCAATGTTTCCATGAACTATTAAGCAAAAATGGCTACTATAGAGTTATATGAGGGAGCACCTACGGGTTGGATCTTTTCTGCTTAAGTTAATTAGGAAGCTAGAAAATGATTTCTGAGGACAGCAGAACACCAGCAACCTTATCCTGGTGAGGTTAATCTTCATCACCTGGAAGTTTTTGCAACCCCAGGCAAAACAAGGCGAGTATTTTACCCTCTAGAGAGGCAAGCAGGCTGCATTTTGAGACTTCTTACATTACAGTTCTCCCTCCTGGACAAGATTTCCAAAAGCAGATGCTGAAACTGTCTCAAGTCAAGTTATAAATAAATAAAGTGGAGTGACAGGACTCCCGACAGGACATCCTGACTTATGCTACAGCAGAAAATAGTCTCTTAAATCCGAGCATAAAGTGGTTTGGAATAATTTACACATGACTCACACCCCATGACATGTCCTCTCATTTTTGGTTCTTGTTCTCTCAAGCAGATTTTTGTGGGATTTGGAGAGATTAATGACACCATTGCCAGGAGTTCTGGATGTTGTCACAGGTATCCGAGCCTTGCCAATGAAATTTAAAACTGAGGTCTAGTGCCACAGCATAACTCTAATGATGACCATGTGGGATTTAGTTAATTCTTTGAGTGTGACTGTATTTTAGTCTTGAAGGGTGGAGGTCTAGAGTTAGAGTTGAGTTTCAGGACAGACAGCAGCACGATTCATTAGCACTTATTAGTCCAGTCTCACAGCAATTAGGAAAGACTCAAGTCACTCTTCAAGTTAGTTTGAGGACCAGAAGAACAGTGATGAAGTTTCACTCTCCACCTAATGCACATGCTGCAGGCTCAGCAGTGGTGACAACTCAGGTTCCCTGCAATCATCTGAAGGCAGCAAGTGAGGTTGGGCACCTTTAGTTCCGGGACTCCGAGGAGGTTGGGCTGCGAACCGTCGACATCAGGTGGGACTTGTATGTCTTGCTCAGGCCAGTCATCCAGAACTTGAGGAGCTTGACGTTGTCCTCCTCTGCAGCTCCCAGAATGCTCAGCAGTTTTTGGGTATCCTCCTTGGGCCTGCTGTCCACTTTAGTGAATTTGAAGAGGACTTTCACTTTACTGCAGGAATAAAACACTCTGTCACTATCAACACAGGCTCGCAGGCATCAAACAAGCAGCAAATGGAGCTTCTCTTGGTACCTACTGCAACTAATTGTTGAAGGTTTTATTAACATTATTCCATGGAAACTATTCTCATGATAGAATCATAGAATTGTCAGGGTTGGAAGGGACCTTAAAGATCATCTCGTTTCAACCCCCCTGCCATGGGCAGGGACACCTCCCACTACATCAGTTGCTCACAGCCCCATCCAGCCTGGCCTTCAAAATGTCCAGGGATGGGGCTTCCAGCACCTCTCTGGGCAACCTGGGCCAGTGTCTCCCCACCCTCCTGGGCAAGAACTTCTTCCTAACGTCTCATCTGAATCTCCCCACCTCTAGTTTGGACCCATTCTCCCTGGTCCTACCACTACCTGACAGCCTAAAAGTCCCTCCTCAGCTTTCTTGTAGCCCCCTTAAGATACTGGAAGGCCACAATAAGGTCCCCTCAGAGCCTTCTCTTCTCTAGACTGAATGATGTGAATGAAGGTGAGGGGCAGAAGAGCACAAGAGAAGGGGAGCTGAGTTAGGGGGATCACTCATTCCCAGCAGCCATACACATAATTCTAGTTTGTGTTTTCATCCTAGCGGAAAGTGAAACAATTAATTGTGACAACTGGGAATGTCCCTGGGAGACACCTCCAGTGCCCATGAGGCCTTCAGGTGAATTCACAAAACCATCATGTTCCACAAATTATCTCACATGACTGCCTGGTCTTCCTCTATAACTACTCATGTCTTTGAAACGTGGTGCCTGAAGGTGCAGCTCTGACATCTGTTTGGCACATTGTCTGCACTGGGATACAGAGCACACTGACAGGCCTGGATGCATTTGCATACTTAATCCTCATCCCCTGTCTAAGGCAGGCAAGTGTTGTCATGTAGGGATCACCTCCAGATGTGTGAACTCAAGCACAAAGGTGAAGAGCTGCTCAAAGCAACGTTGTCATACTTACTTCATCCACTCCTCCTTCAGGCAAACAAGGCACTGATCCACAACATCTACAGAGAGGTTCTGGTTGGTCAGGGCAGCTTCGATCTTGTTTAGGATTGTAGGGCCAACTACAGGATCAGAAAGAGGGGGAAAAGATGAGGGAGAGGATGCACGAGCTATAGGTTACCCACTTACACCATCACTAATTAACTGTTAGCAAGGACTAGTTTGTTTTTAATGTGACCTGGGCCTGGAGACCTGTTGGAGTTACAGACTAGAACACACATTTGTTCCACTCAAGCTGCTCAAGAGCAACACTCTGCACTCATTTTTCACCAGTACTTTGGGCTGGTGCATGAATTCAGCTTCCTCTGTGTGCAGAAAGCTACATTATTATTAACAACACAGCCCATTTCAATGTGGAATTGGTTAGTTCACAGATAATGGCTTAATTAATTCATTAGATAATCTTATTAGATAATCTTCCTCAGGTCAGGCAGTCACCTATTCTACAAGGTGGAAAAATAACCCCCTCAGAAGCCTGCCTTGGTTTTATTTCCATGGAAGAGGAGCTAAAGGTCATCCCACTAGGAAAATGTCTCATCCAAGAAGCAACATGGAATTCTGTGGAGGATCCTGGGATGGATCAGACAGATTCAGGGACCTTTGTTTTCTTCAGACCCACTTTTAAACTGAAGTTGCTGATATTTTGTTGTTTCTAGTCCCATATCAAAAAATACAGTTATGAAAAAAATCTTCATGCTCTGTACTATACATATATAAATATATAACCTGAATTTTAACATCTCCACTTAAATGTTCCCCTTGTTAAGAGCAGTTCCATGATACTTAGTAAAAAAATAAACCAACAACCAACCCAAGTTGCTCCTTCCCTGAACCTCTTTTGGAAATTCCCTAGAAGGCTTTTTTCCCAGCAATCCACAGCCTAAGAAGTTTGATGCTGTGGTGGAGGAAAGACCTTTCAGTGACTAATTTTGTCCAGAAGCTTCTGGACATGCCACTGGCTGGGTGGAAAGTTGACTACTAGTTGTAATTAGACATGTGGGATCTACCACAAGAGGAACACTACAGAGGTTTGTGTTACACCTGTACCTTCAGGGGACAGGGCAGGAAGGATTCACCACCTGCCACATCTCTTGAGAAGGGCAGTGAGGCCAGTTCATCTAGATTAAGACTTCCCAAAAAACATGAGACTGGTGGACCTGACTCAAATCACATCTAGGTGTAAATGTTCAGGATTTTGAATAAAATATGAAAAAAAAGAAGGTCTGGGCATGTCTGTATCAGTCATACTCATCCATCAAGTGGAACACAGGAGATGAGTAAAGTCATGGTCCTTAAAAGGGCCAGATTTCAGTTATTTTAAAGGGCCTTAAAAGGACTTAGACTTACTCAAAACATACACAAGAATTCCAGGATGTAAAACACACATTGTGGACTACAGAAGAATTTCTCTACAATTGCTGCCACACACGTTACAGAATTTGTTTCTCATTTCCTAAATTTAATAAGCAAAATGCTGCCCTGGCAAAACAAGCCCTTTGTAATTAGACTGGGGTAACCTCACCCCAAATAGCAGTACCCCAGTTGTACACTGGTCTGGTTTCTGCTTAGCCATAAACACCACAAACACCAGTTCAAGATCAAGATGCTCTCTGAACCCCAGTGATTCAGGTTCTTTCTGCTTTCACATCACCCACCTCTATCTGCTGCAACGGGGCTCCCACTGGTGACAACAAACTCGTACTTGTTGAGAGACTGCTCATCATCAAACAGAGCTGGGTAGAGGCCAGAGCGGGTGGCAGCACGAACCTCCACAAGGACTGCAAACTCTAGAGACAAGAGCCCAGAAGAACATTGACTCTCCTAATCCAGGTTCTAAAACACAGCCAAATATTGTGCTGTGTGAGAGCACAGCTGGCCTGGCAGTGACCTGCCCTCCATAGGAACCAGGACTGTCACTATGGTGGGATCAGTGCTTAAGGCAGGTGTTAAACCTGTCAACTACTGCTCAGGCAAGGATATGGGGGAAAAAAATGAAGTGGTCCAGGTTTTAGTTCATGTAGCAGTGTTAATTTAATAAAAATCATCTTGAGTCTTTTAACATAAGAGGATAGGGAAAGGAAAAGGGTTCTGGTACAGGTTCTTACCTGATGATAGGATGTGGGGTGGGATCTGGACGTGAGGGCTGAGCCCCAGGAAGTTGCACCGATAGGCCTCTTCATACTGGTCACTGTAGGGGATGATCCTCACACAGCCCACGGGCAGCATGGTCTGGAGGAGGGAAGACATCAAGAGAAATGCTGGAGCTAAGCCTGTGAAGTACAATTTTCTCCCTGANAAGACATCCAAAAGGCTGGAGGATTTTTTTTAGGCTATTTTTGTTTACCTCCCTACCCCAATCCACATCATTTAACACACATTCTTCACAAGGTCACATGTCAGAGAGAGGCTGGACAGAATTTTATGTAAAAATATGCAGTCAGGAAACAAAGGAAGAGGTTTCTACCCGTAGCACATCAAAAGCAGACTGGACAAGATCCATGTCTCGAGCTTTCCAGATGACCTGGTTCCCCATCAGAACGTGCCAGGCCAGCATGCGGAAGGCTGAGGCCCCAAGAACCTGAAAAAAAACAAATCAAGAACATTCTGTAGTGGTTATAGAAGCTACTGAAACGTCCAGTCAAAACCAAGACAGCCACATAAAAAATGGCTGGAACTCAACAGCAGAAATGGACATGAAAATTCGACTTGTTGGTCAAATTAGTAGATTTGGAAGATGGACACAGACCCGTTTGGAATAGGACTGAACAATTTATCTTAGAAGATACAACTTTCAGGCATTTCTCTCATCTAAATTATGTTCAGAGCATCAATTCAGGCATAGAAAATGAAACAATATTCTAAGATAAGCCTCCAAAGGCACACACTTGCAACACAGTGTAGTTTAACAGCTTGGAGCATTCCAAATTAAGAGAAAGTAGGAAAAAAAAGGAGGCTAAAGAGATAAAGCAGCTAAAAATCAAAAGTATGGGAGGTTATTTGTCAGAAGTGCCCAGGAAAACAAGATTGTGGGTCAAATGCACTGAACCTTCCCCCTCAGCCAGGTAACTGGAAGCACTGGGGAGAAGCTACATCAGTACGGAACTGTTTGGTTTGGTTCTAAATTATTTTTCCCCACTCTGAAACCCTTTTGTTCCAAATATTTGGCTTTGAAGAGGCTGCACAACCTCTGTATTAAATTACTGTCACTGGAAGAAGAGAAGTGCTGAATTTGAGAGAAATCATAAGATCCCATCCCACATGACAGATGATCACCAGAGGCCCATCTGATGTCAGAGGAAGAGAGTCTCCTCAGAGATGCAGTTAACACCCTGTGCAGGCTGCAGGAAATAAAGGGATGTTTTCAAATGATATTAGCAGGAGGAAGGAGTTTATTAGCTTGTGAATCCAGCATCTGAGCAACTGTGCCCCTCTCTTACCTGTCTCATGTGCCTGAGTGAGCGAAAGATGGACAACCTCCTGTGAGCTACATTCCAGCTGTTGCAGTCTGGCATCAGGGAGGTTTCAGGTGAGCATTTGGAGAGCTCCTGCCCTTCCACAACATCTGGCTGGGGAGAAGGCTTCTCTTCTTCCTCAGAGCCATCCCAGCCTTCCGACTCTTCCTTCTGGTCTAGTGAAAAAAAAAGCAGAGTGGTCATAAAAATTGCTGCTCTCCAGGGATGGGAAGTGCCTCAGAGGTGTCTCCATGTGCTGCAGCTACTTGAGTTTGGTGGTGTGTGGAAGGACACAGCTCAGAACATAGTAACTGGCAATACTATCACCACAGGAACACCTGAAGTTTATTAATTCAGACATAAGATAACCACTGAAGGGTCCAGAAGGACTTTTCATCTCCTACAGAACAAAGGCAAGACTTTTGACCAGCTACACATTGTTTCAAAGATCATGGTCAAAGCTCTGAGGCAGATTTTGTAGGTTCTAGTCTAAACAGATTAATAAAATAATTGAAGAAAAAATTGATTCTTTAATTTTATAAATTTTGTAGAAAAAGAACCAGAAGTCCTTATGTTGTGACTGCAAATTTTTCTGGCTTGCCTGGGAGGGCCAACCCAGCCAGGGAGAACAATGATCATGATGATGCAACACTTCTACTCAAGTAACAGAAACCACATGTGTGTGGAGAGGGCCAAGGGCTTGGATTTCACACTCCTGCTGGAGTCATCTCCATGGGGGAGAGCACATCAGCTACTGCAGAGGTTACCACCAAAGTAAAGCCAATGAGGGATGACTGTGCTTATGATGCTGATGAAAGGTCTTGGTGTTCTTCTATCTCACCTGCAATTTTTTCCATCTGAACAAGGGTGTCTTCTGTTGGTGCTCCCTCCAGAAGCTTCTCTGTAAGTCGGCTGCCACAAGCTTTCAAAAGCCTGGAGACATTGAAAGACACAGAAGTAGAATCATAGAATCATTTCAGTTGGAAAAGACCCTTAAGATCATCAAGTCCAGCTATTCCCCCAGCACTGCCAGGGCACCACTAACCCATGTCCCTCAGCACCACATCCCCATGGCTTTGAAACTCCTCCAGGGATGGGGACTCCACCCCTGCCCTGGGCAGCCTGGCACAGCCCTTCACAACCCTTTTGGGGAAGAAATTTTTCCTCACATCCAACCTAAAGCTCCCCTAAGTAGCATTCATTAAGCCTGCTTGCTAGGTGCAAAAATCCAGCAAGAAACCCAGCACAATGAGCTCCACAAAACATCCAGATCCCGACCAATGTGTTTGCTTCCAACACATCTCCATGCTTTCCTTGGTGTGGTAACTATCAAACCATCTTACAACCCTCCCACCCAAGGTCACCAAGAGGCCTACCCTGNGAGCCATCCCAGCCTTCCGACTCTTCCTTCTGGTCTAGTGAAAAAAAAAGCAGAGTGGTCATAAAAATTGCTGCTCTCCAGGGATGGGAAGTGCCTCAGAGGTGTCTCCATGTGCTGCAGCTACTTGAGTTTGGTGGTGTGTGGAAGGACACAGCTCAGAACATAGTAACTGGCAATACTATCACCACAGGAACACCTGAAGTTTATTAATTCAGACATAAGATAACCACTGAAGGGTCCAGAAGGACTTTTCATCTCCTACAGAACAAAGGCAAGACTTTTGACCAGCTACACATTGTTTCAAAGATCATGGTCAAAGCTCTGAGGCAGATTTTGTAGGTTCTAGTCTAAACAGATTAATAAAATAATTGAAGAAAAAATTGATTCTTTAATTTTATAAATTTTGTAGAAAAAGAACCAGAAGTCCTTATGTTGTGACTGCAAATTTTTCTGGCTTGCCTGGGAGGGCCAACCCAGCCAGGGAGAACAATGATCATGATGATGCAACACTTCTACTCAAGTAACAGAAACCACATGTGTGTGGAGAGGGCCAAGGGCTTGGATTTCACACTCCTGCTGGAGTCATCTCCATGGGGGAGAGCACATCAGCTACTGCAGAGGTTACCACCAAAGTAAAGCCAATGAGGGATGACTGTGCTTATGATGCTGATGAAAGGTCTTGGTGTTCTTCTATCTCACCTGCAATTTTTTCCATCTGAACAAGGGTGTCTTCTGTTGGTGCTCCTTCCAGAAGCTTCTCTGTAAGTCGGCTGCCACAAGCTTTCAAAAGCCTGGAGACATTGAAAGACACAGAAGTAGAATCATAGAATCATTTCAGTTGGAAAAGACCCTTAAGATCATCAAGTCCAGCTATTCCCCCAGCACTGCCAGGGCACCACTAACCCATGTCCCTCAGCACCACATCCCCATGGCTTTGAAACTCCTCCAGGGATGGGGACTCCACCCCTGCCCTGGGCAGCCTGGCACAGCCCTTCACAACCCTTTTGGGGAAGAAATTTTTCCTCACATCCAACCTAAAGCTCCCCTAAGTAGCATTCATTAAGCCTGCTTGCTAGGTGCAAAAATCCAGCAAGAAACCCAGCACAATGAGCTCCACAAAACATCCAGATCCCGACCAATGTGTTTGCTTCCAACACATCTCCATGCTTTCCTTGGTGTGGTAACTATCAAACCATCTTACAACCCTCCCACCCAAGGTCACCAAGAGGCCTACCCTGACATTATTACTTTGAGTAGTGTTGCAACCCTCCCTGTGGCACCTTTCCAGGGAAGCTGGATCAGCAAGTCAGGCACTGGAGCAACTGGACTCCCATGGACATACTATGGGGCCAAGTGGCTGCACCTCCCACACTTCTATCACAATACAAAGGTACTTCCAGGTGAACCACCACTGTGCTGAGTTCTCCACTGTGAAACTGAGGTGCAACGGGGGTAGGAACATCTTTTCTTGCTTTCTTCCATATTTACTTTATCCTGCAGAGGCATGGACATGGTTTCCATCACCAGCCACATTAGTAGGCTCACTTCACAGTCAAATGAATGTTCTTTGTCCTAATGGCACCAGCAGGCTGTTGTCTTCCTGCTCCTTGGTAAGTAGCCTCTGAATTAGAAGGAGCTAACACTTCATATAATCATAGACTGGTTTGGGTGGGAAGGGACCTTTAAAGATCATCTCATTCAACCCTCCTGCAGGGAGCAGGGACATCTGCAACTAGAGCAGGTTGCTCAGAGCTCTACCAACCTCACCTGCAATGGCTCCAGGGATGGGACATCAACCACTTCTCTGGGCAACCTGGGCCAGGCTCTCACCACCCTCAGCATCAACAATTTCTTCCTTCTCTCTAGTCTAAATCTCCCTCTTTAGTTTAAAATCACCACCCCTTGTCCTGTCACAACAGGTCCCGGTAAAAAGTCTGTCCCCATCTTTCTTGTAGGCCCCTTGAAGTCCTGAAAGGCCACAAGAAGGTCTCCCTGGAACCTTCTCTTCTTCACAATCCCATCTCTCAGCCTGGCCTCACAGCAGAAGGTTCTGACCATTATGACTTCCAGGCACATGCTCCTGATTGGGATGGGTCAGAAGTATCCTACCCAGCTTGAAAAACTCTGCAGCTACTGAGGACAACAAAGACATCCAAAAGGCTGGAGGATTTTTTTAGGCTATTTTTGTTTACCTCCCTACCCCAAACCACACAGTTTAACACACATTCTCCACAAGGTCACATGTCAGAGAGAGGCTGGACAGAATTATATGTAAAAACATGCAACCACCTCTCTGGGCAACCTGGGACAGGCTCTCACCTCCCTCAGCATCACTAGTTTTTTTCCTTCTCTCTAGTCTCTGTCTCCCTCTTTTATTTTAAAATCACCATCTCTTGTCCTGTCACAACAGGACCTGTTAAAAAGTCTGTCCCCATCTTTCTGACAGGCCCTTGAAGTAGTGAGAGGTCCCAAGAAGGTCTCCTCAAAGCCTTCTCTTCTCCATGCTACGTACTACCTCAAGAAAAAAAATACCCAAACACTCCAACCACATTTCCCCCCTTTCAGAACACTCCCTTCCTGAAGGAGCTGCAGAAGCTGGAACCACAGGTGGCATTACCAGGCAAAGGAGGTGTGCAGACAAGCCCAGAGGTTCTCATCGTTGGTGAGGGACGTCAAGGAGCGGGCGGCGTTGCCGTTGCGCTGGTGCAGGAAGGGGGTGAAGGCTGTGTTCATCCTCTGGGCACGCTGAGGGCACCCGTACTGCTCTGCCTCAAAAACCTACACCACAGAAGAAGGGCAGTATCAGAGACTGCAAGAGATAAAATGCTTCTAGAAAGCTGAGCCAACAAACTTCAACAAAAATAGAGTGAGAAGAGCTCGGCACGCAATCACCCAACGCACTGTGAGTTATGGGAAGAGAGGAAAGGGAGATTTTATTCCCAGATTGACTCAAATCATCATTAACTAACATTTGTGCTCCAAACCTATTGTTCTTCTCAACTTCTGTTACTTACATTTCTAACAGAGCTATTGTCTAGCAATTAGGTCTGTGGAAAGTGTTATGACTGGCTCGAAACAAGAGGAACCCTTTTCTTTCTCTCCTACATCCCAACTTGTGTTGTCCTCTCATCCCTTGGGCCAACCTTAATGGCCACCCTGGCTGCAAGGAGCTAGAGCAGCTTTTTGATTCAGCTATAAATCAACTGAGAGAGTGGTCAGGCACTGGAACAGGCTACCCAGGGAGGTGGTGGAGTCACCATCCCTGGAGGAGTTCAAAAAACAAGTACCACTTGAGGCTATGGTCTAGGGATCAAGGAGATGTTGGGATGAAGGTTGGACCTGATGATCCTAGAGGTCCTTTCCAACCATGATTCTATGATTCTAAGATTCAAGACATGGTCTAGGGATCAGGGAGATGTCGGACAAAGGTTGGACCTGATGATCCTAGAGGTCCTTTCTATGATTCTATGATTTCTGTGATTCTAACTATGACACAGTTTTATTAATGCTGATTAAATGGGCTCTGAGCACTGACCTACCTTAAGTGCTTTGCCCTGAAGCTCATCAATGATGCCTCTGATTTTCCCCAACAAGAAAGGCCAGGAGTTGATGAGGTAAATCCGGTCCATCATGATGGTGATGATGCTGTACCAGCGCTGGAAGCCTCGAGCCAGGCTGTCTTTGATGAAGAACGTGTGGCTGAACACAAAACCATGCTGCTCATCTCCAAAAAAAATTGGGCCTTCCCTCCCTGGACAGACCTGAGGAGAGGGACATGTACACACCAAGTCACCTCAGGCAGCTGGAACAGTCATAAACTGAACAAAGCCTTTAACACACACTTGGTGAACAAAACAAGGTTACTACCCAAACCCCAGGGTCAAACAGACCTCCAGAGGTATCCTACAAAACCTTCAGTTTGATTGTATTTTAAGAACTCAGCTTTATTCAACTAGGAAACCATTGGGAATCCACAAGGAATTTGCAGATCCTGGCACAGAAACCCTCATTAATCTGTAGGGTTCTTCCTTCACTTCTATGAGGTGCTGAATGTTAATGGTCTACAAAGATAAAGTATTTCTTGGGACTAAGTGACAGATCCCAAATTTTTACAAAACCAAAGAAAGCAAAACAATAAACACACAGGAGCAAAAAACAAGAAAGGGAAATTTTTGGTCTTATAAAATGAGAGAAAGAAACCTTCAAATTTTTACAAAACCAAACAAAGAAAAACAATAAACAGGAGCAAAAGCAAGAAAGGGAAATTTTTTGTCTTATAAAGTGAGAGAAAGAAACCTTTAAGTTTTTACAAAACCAAACAAAGCAAAACAATAAACACACAGGAGCAAAAAACAAGAAAGGGAAATTTTTGGTCTTATAAAATGAGAGAAAGAAACCTTCAAATTTTTACAAAACCAAACAAAGAAAAACAATAAACAGGAGCAAAAGCAAGAAAGGGAAATTTTTTGTCTTATAAAGTGAGAGAAAGAAACCTTTAAGTTTTTACAAAACCAAACAAAGCAAAACAATAAACACACAGGAGCAAAAACAAGAAAGGGAAATTTTTGTCTCATAAAGTGAGAGGAGGAAACCTTCAAGTTTTTACAAAACCAAACAAAGCAAAACAATCAACACATAGGAGCAAAAACAAGAAAGGGAAATTTTGGGTCTCAAAGTGAGAGGAGAGAACCTTCAAGTTTTTACAAACCCAAAGAAAACCAATAAACATATAGGAGCAAAAATAAGAAAGGGAAATTTTGGGTCTCAAAGTGAGAGGAGGAAACCTTCAAGTTTTTACAAACCCAAAGAAAACCAATAAACATATAGGAGCAAAAATAAGAAAGGGAAATTTTGGGTCTCATAAAGTGAAAGGAAGGAACCTCCACGTTCATCAAGGATCAACCTTAAAAATTCCCATCAATCCTGAAATGAACAGCCCCATGTGTCTGCATTTCCATCTCCACTCCTTCCCTGTTTGAGGATCAAGGCTCTGCCTTGGAGCTGGGAGGCCCCCCGAGGTGTTTTCTCCCCGTGGGGCAGTTACCTCACAGCTGAGGCTGCGGACGCAGGCCTGGCGCACGATGCTGAAGAGCTGGGGGTGGTTGGGGTGCTGGTGACTGACGTACTTGATTGAGGTCTCCTTGTCGTGGCTGACGTAGCCTGGGTGGCCTCCTGCAAGAGAGCGGCAACCCTGAAGGCAGAAAAGCAAATGCAGCCATCAATGAGCACCTGAGGTCTCCAAAGGCCTCTGCACAGCCCCTTCAAAGCGTAGGGGAACATTACTTGGATACATAGATAAGAACACAAATATCCAAAAGACAAGACATGGGAGTCAGGGTCAGGATTTGGACCCAGCTCCTCACACAGAGCTCTGTGTGATATATTTCCTCTGATCTTATGACCATTTTCCACTACTTAATTTGGTTGTGAACTTGATGCTGGCTCCACAAGTGGTAAAATTCAGTTAATAGCAGTTGTGAAACCAACTGGCCTAACAAAACTGGCCATAACCTAAAGGAAAGTAAATAACAAATAACTCAGAACAAGAACTAATAGTAAACAAGCATGAGAATGACTGAGAACATGTATTTTCTCTATTGTTTTAATTACTTTTGTATTTTTTTTATCAACACTACTCTTAAAATTACTAAGTGACCAAACCTAGTCTAATAAAATAAATGCTCTTCAAGGAGGAGAAAAGCATTTCTCAGCCACAAGAGAATCCCAAAGGCTTCAAGAGACCTCAAGCCACCATCTTGTCAAGGTCTATATACTCAAAAACAGCTCCTTCATCCTCTTGTCATGAATCACTACAGTTTATGAGGACTTGAAAATCTTCTAGTACAGGCAGTCACACGCAAAATGAGCACAGCTTGCATTTTTTTCCCCTCTTAAACAATACAATTTGCATTAGAGAACCCAAGAGCCCTTTGGTTAAGCCAAAGGCCACTGATGCCCACCCAGACCTGCACACTTGCCTCACACATGTCTGACTTCTTTGGCCCTGGGCTGCTGGAGTCGGCGCTGGCACCTTCTGCCGGGCTGTGCGAGCGGATCCGGCTGCTCATCTGGATGCCCCCTTCTTCCTCCTCTGCCTGCTCATTCTGCCCAGAGATGTCCCCGCTGCCTGCGCCCTGGGGAAGCGGCGAATGGAGAACCTCAGTACAGAAGAGGGTGCGAGGGCCGTGGAGCTCACAGAAATGGCAGAGGGCAACAATAGCGTTCATAGTGAGAGCTCAGCACATGCGCCAGGCCTCCTGCAGGGAGAAAACACACGGCATCAGCACAGCAGGTATTAAAGCATCTCTGAGGCCTGACTAGTGTAAGTCCCACTCTATATCCCTCCAAGAGCTGACAGCCTTAAGGTCAGCCTAAGGAACCAGCACAACCCCATCACAGGGTGACCTGAGCAAGGACCAACCCTTCACGCCCTGATGGGACAGGTCTAGAGCTGACTGACCTCCGTGCCAGGGTCCTGGCTCTGACACCTCAGGCCCCACCGGGATGGAACAGGACGGGACTGGATCGGACCCCCCGTCCCCGGGTATCTCCGGTCTTATAGGGTCAGCCTGGGGCCTGACAGACCAGACCTCCGTGGCCGGGCCCGGCGCAGCCCCCCCGTTCCCGGAGGCCTCAGGCCGTGCGGAGCTGAGACCGGCCCTGCTCCGCACCCCCGGCCCCCGAACGCCTCCGGCCCAGCCGTACCCGGCCCAACCCTCCCTCCCGGGCCCGGCCTCCCCGCTCCGACACCGGCCCAGCTCAGGCTCCCCGTGCCCCCTCTCACCGCGGCTTCCCCGCCCCGGCCCGTCCCGTGTCAGCGGGCACCTGACACAGCCTGACCCACCGGCCCGTACCATCCCTACCGGCACCTGTGGGGAGAACAGCGGCGGACAGCTCCTCAACTGCCCGTCCGGAGCAGCAAGAAGAGGGCAGAGGAGACGGGTGTGAGGCCGGAGGAGACCGTTCGGACCGCGGTACCGAGCCGGTCCCTCCCGCCGCTCTCCCGAGGCCCCGCCGCTCCCCCCGGGCGCGCCGTGGCCCGGCCCGCGGCCACCCTGTCCACAAGGGCTGGGCAGAGCCATTACCTCAGCACGGGGAGGGGGACAAGATGAGAAGATCCAGATGGCGCCTCCTTCCTTTCCTCGCTCTGCCCGGCTCCGCTGTCGCACGGCAGAGAGAGAACACTAATATCCGAGTTCTAGGAACCGAGCAGGACCGAGTCGCCTCCTGCCTCCCCACAGACACCGCACTGGGAGGCGGCTCCGCTCCCCCCCGCCCCAGGGGGTGGTGCGGGCCGCACGGCGGATCACATGAGCAGGGGTCGTGCGCATGCGCCGCGGGCGGGCGGGGCCCGGCCTGTCTATAACTGGGGCTCCGGCAGCGGCGGCAGCTCCGCGACCGGCTCCCCTGGAGACCCCGTTCCCCTCCCCTGTGCTCCGTAGTTTAACTCCGTTAACTACGTGGAATGTCAGATCAGGGCTTCCGCGAAGCGTTGTCTTCTCCCGCTCCGTTTATAAAGCGGTTCTCTCAAGGTCTTTACACGGTAACAGCCTCCCGAGGAGGGGAGCAGACACCCCGCGTTAAAGGCTCATCAATACAACCTTTTCTCTGGTTTCTCTTCAGGGTATCAAGCTGTATATTAGAGGATTATTTGCCACTAGAAAACTATGACAGAAAGATCAACCAAATTCCATCTGAACTATTCATCCTTTCAGGCTTCAAAGTAATAAATTACTGGATTATACCCCCCCCTCCTTCCCTCTCCTCTACATTGGAGTTGACCCCTGTAGAGTTTTAAATACAAGTAGTAAAGTCTTCCACAAGTTACCAGCTGAGTAGAACTGGTGTTTAAACCCCAAGAGAAGCAGCTATCACTGACACCACTACAACAGATGCCTCTGGCTCCAAACAGCCACTCATGGACTAATCATTAGACCTCTGAAGAAAACAAGTGAGATGGATCAGATATGAATAGAAGTGTTCGATCCAAAGCCCATCTAATCCCAGAGCCCATCTCAGACAGGGACCCATAGCAGCACTTCCCAAGGAAGACACTGTTCACACAAAAAGAATGCCTCTTTCTACTCAAGGTTGTTCAGGAGAGATGTTCTCAAGAAGCCACCATCAGAGCTTGAACAACTCCAGAGTAGAGGGCACTGCCTCACCCAGCAGAGAACCAGCAGCCTCCCACTGACCAGCCACAATCACACGTCCTCAGAAGAAACAACCAAAGACCCACCCCAAAAAAAACTAAGGTAAAGCCAGATACAAAAGATCTCCTATCTCATTTAAGACAAACTTAAGAGGAACGACTTGTTTGTTATCTTTATTTTCCAATAGTACATTTAAACAACTTCTCGGGACTAACCTCCTCAGCCAGTTGGGCCATGCAGAAGACATTTCCTAGGTTATACAGATCGCCTACGACAACACATACAACGGGTGGTGGTTGTACTGGAGAAGAGAGAAGGGTGGTTGTGTAGAAGTCAAGCAAAAGCTCGTGGGGGGGCTCCTTGGTGGCACAGAAACAGGAGGAGTGGTTGTACCTCAACAGCTTCCAGCCATTCCTCCTTAGAAACATTTTAATACCTGCTAATAACTGAGCTAGAGACCCCTCCTGTGGCTAAGAAGTGGAGTTGCACGTCTGAGGCCACTTTCAGAACTGCATTTTCTATCCTTGCTAATTAAGACGTGTGAAAATAGGAGTTAAGAGATCAAAGCATGCACTTGGTGTTTTGTGAACACCTCTTGTGGCCATGCACAGCAGAAGAACCAGCTCCAGGACCTCTGAGGGTCCAAGCTGGGAGCAGCATAGCACACAGCGTTCTTATATTTGATCACAAGTCCTTCCCTGCAATAAATAGAGAAATAAAACCAGACAGCTCAAGTGTTCTCAAAGCATCTCAGCTGCCCACAAGCCCATGCAATTAGTTCCAAGACTTGCAGGAGCTACTTCATAAAAAAATCTGACTTCATTTCAACAGTATCTCAAGACATGCAGATGCCAGACCTTAGGTGTTTATCAAACTTACTTAAAAGCCTTTCCCTGAAGCACTTTTGGTGAACGTTTTATCTGCTGATTCTACAGGTGGGACCTGACTTTGAATTCTCGACAGCAGTTGGGGTTTAAGAGCACAACTACCCACGTCAGAAAAGGAGCCTCAGCAGTTCTCCCATTTTAAAAGCCCTCTTAAAAATCAGATTAAGAAAAATAGGGTAATATAGCATTTGAAACTATTACCCAGCTATCTTTTTGACGTAAGCGTGGATTTATTTTATCTGTATTAGGCACACACAAAAAAAGAAATGTAGCTGCTGTTTTTCAGCTGCATGTATTAGTTTGCCTCTAATCCCACAGAGATAAACCCACCCTGCAGCACTCAGCAGGTAAATCCACATTCACAACAGGAATCTGTCCCTGCCAAGTGGACAGTTCTGGTTCTTCTCCAACCCCATCAAAGCATCCTGAACATTCCCCCCTGGAAAATGAGCCCTTGGCAACGAGAGGCCATCCATCCATCCACACTTCTGTATGGGTGGCACTTTGGGGTTTGTCATTTTTAGTCCTTTCTATGACTCCTGCAGAGGGTTGTAAATGCTGCAGTTACTCAGCTTTGTGCTTGAGCCCACAGAGTTACTCATCTACTACTCAACGCTTCCACGGGACCAGAGAGGAAAGTTGTGTAAGCGTTGAAATCACTGCAGGATTAACTAAGAAATAAAACCCCAACCCTTCCAAACTCATAAATATCTTTAATGACAAGACTGGTAAGGCAAGAAAAACCCCAAGATTTTGCTTTAAGATCAGGTGTAACCGTTGCCTTCGACCACAGAAGTCTCTACAATAGGAAGCACAAGTACTCGGTGGTGAGCTACTAACACTACAGACCTAGGCTGTGCTCCACACTAAACTGCTATTTATACTCTCCAAAACCTCATTCACCACCTAGACAACAACCTGGGGACATCTCTCTCCTACTAAAAAGCTGGTGCAAAGGCTCTGCTAGAATTAAGACACTGATTTTAACTGAACCCCCTCTCAAGAGCTCTGTATCAGCACTGGGAGCACAAATGGAGTATTTTCAGCCATGGGTGACCTCCATACTTAGAAGCTTCATGTGGCAAGAGCCACAAATGCTCAGCTCCCACTTAGGCTCCTGAAAAACAGGCTGGCAGGTTATAGCAGCAGCAAGCAGCTCCTCATCAGGCATTTCAGTAGGAAGCACTGGATGCTGAGCAACTCACGTTCTGACTTGATGACAGGTTTATTTCTGCCTGACAGCAGGAGATTTGTACTGACATGAAGTGTTGCAAAGGGGTCTGAACAGTGAGAATCTTCAACTACAGAGAATTAGGAGAGCCCATTGATTTGAGGGGTGAAGCACTTAAAAAGAGTCCAACAACCACCAAGTTTTTGTGTTTAAAATCGTGAATTAAAAACCAGATTGCATTCCAGCATGTTCTCTCCAAGTAAAATCCTACATTTAAGAGCTGGATAGAATTCCCTGTTCCGTGGAGAATTATTTTCTTTAGAAACAAAGATCTATAGCACGGCCTTCACTTAAACTGATTGCCACCACAGAAAAGCATCAGCCTGTTGAAAACCTTCATGCCAACCACGTAGGAACAAGAACTTACATTTCTTTTGGTGCAAACAACTTCATATCTACCATCCTCCAGAACACCAAGGTCTTCCAAGTAGCCTTTTGTTTGGGTCTAATAACTTTGATCTAGAAGCAAATGTTATTAGGAGATATTTTTGTACCAGAAACTTCAAATCATAAACAGCTGGATTCCCTACAGCCTTCTGAGGATCATTAATATGCTCATCCTTTTGGGAAGAACATTTAAGAGCCAGCTACACCAGGCATATGCAAATCAAAATGTAGAGAATCTACTTAAAACTCCAGCCCTCTCCCCCCACCATACATTGGATAAATCTGCACTTTGAGCCAACTTTACAGAATGATGAACCAGTAATTATCTCATAAGTGAACCAACACTAGTTTGTATTCTTCCCTGAATAACACTTTCCTTTTTTTGCAGAAGAGAGAAAAAGGACTGCTACAGAAACACAGCAACATTCAAACCCTTTAAAACAAAAGGTAGATTATTTAATGCATTAACGATGTTAATCTGAAGATAAATAAATCCACAACAGACTTTTAAGTTTCTTTTGAGATTTTTCCTTTTTCTTTGCAGAGAATATTTCTGATATTATACAGTACTGAGAGGGTGTTCTTTTAATGTCCAGGTGAAAAGCAAAGCTCAGTTCTCTCTGCTCTCTTCGTGGAACTCCTCAATGCCCTATTCCAGGCGTGATTCTTTCGTAAGCTTTTACTTGAAAGCGGAGTGGTGAGCAACATTAATTTCAAGAATAACTGGATGGTTTGGTCCCTGAGTCATCTTCTTGAGAGCCCATACTCTGGAAGGGAGAGAGTTACTTGTTTTCAAAACCAGGTCTGAAGGTTTCCCCTTTGAGACAGACAGTGCTTTGAAGTGAACAGGTAGGAAAATAAAGTGCATGTGAAGTAAGATGCGCTTCCTTTTTGTTTCAAAGCATGATGTTTATCCATGTATTATTATTAATGTGTGATTATTAACTTTGTAAATACTCCCAGTATTTCCTCATTACACTGATTCTCTTACATTAAGACATTAAATCAATTACCTTCTGCACGAACTGAGGGTTCACAGTGATCTCTTGATCCATGGCTTTCAGTCGTTCATCAAGCTCTATACATTTCAGCATCTTAAAAATATACAGTAAGTTGGTTACTTTGTCCAGCTGGGACATGATCTTCAAGATATTTCATGGCTGGGCTACATAGAACCAATAACTTTTGACATGGAACTTTTGTGCTGGCAATGTTCTCAACCCTTATCTCCCAGTTAAGATCATCAGGCCATTTTTCATTCCCTTATTTTCATCCATAACAATCCTAACAACCCTTTTTTAAGGCCACTGATAAGACAGTCCATGAAGATCAACCACCCCAGCCTACAGGCAGGTTATTGACAGCCAGTGGAAGTGCCCCTTGAAGTCTAAAACTCTAAAAGCAATCTCTCTAATCCACTGGATTCAAGGGACCAACATCAAGCAGTCAGGCTACTGAAACACCTCAAGATAGAGCAGGGAATGCACCAACAGTCATTGACCATCAATCTAAACCCTTTAAATACCAGTACTGTGAAATAGTCAAATAATAATTCCTCATCCTCAAGCTCTACGTGTAAATTATCTATGCTGGCTTCTCCCAGCAGCTCTCTGACTACAGACTGAGGCCCTGTGGTAGGAAATCCAAAAGCAGTTAATATCTTAAAAGACTTACCTCCTGGTCAATGTTATGAAGCATTGCTGGATTGTTGTATTTTTCAGGATTATCATGGAAACAGACCATACCATCTTTCTGATTAATACTTGCAAAGATTTCACCATCTTCTATCTGAAATGAGAGAGGGTTTAATGTAAGGGATCACTAAGAACTGAATTTCAGGTAGCCACAACAGACTCCTTGTGGAATCAACTTTAATTTGTTTGCTTTTTACTTAACAGCTTCCCAAAGACAGATGATCCACACCTTGTCTTAGGCTGAGTATTATCTTTTAAGATTTTTAAAGAAGAGTCAAAACAGCACAGGAGACTGACAGCATTTCCTTCATCCTGAACCAGAACAGACGCTGCCAATCCAAACACTTGGAATAGTTTTTAAATTAGGGGGGTAGTTGAGCCAAGTCCCAAATCTTACCATGTGGAGGACGTATTTTTCTGCTTCTTGAGGCCCCGACAACTGCACTCGACTTGCCATGTCTTGTAATGACAATGTTAAAAATGTCTGAAATTTAGAAAGCATCATTCTGTTAAAATTAGACATTAAAGACCTTCCCCTACTAACCCTTCATGGACCCTCCAGTCTTGGCTTTGAGGTGTCACGGGAAGGAACAAGTGGAACACACATTATTACTTGCACCACAAGAGCAGAGTCAGTTCTTCCTCCACAGACATTCATTTGTTACACTGCCCATGTGTGCACACCAAGCTAATGGAGTCATTACTCCATTCCTGCAATTCCTGTTCACCCCAGAAACAGTCCTGACCACATCCAACCTCTTCCCTCACCTTTTTACATGAATAAGGTGACTGTCCTCCCTTGAATTTCCCTCAAGAGGTGCGTGCACTGCA
Organism: Brachypteracias leptosomus; assembly: GCA_013401335.1. Lineage (NCBI taxonomy): Eukaryota > Metazoa > Chordata > Aves > Coraciiformes > Brachypteraciidae > Brachypteracias > Brachypteracias leptosomus. The sequence continues at coordinate 41,613 of VYZX01001585.1, read as the reverse complement.
CTCCTCCTGAGGTTACTTCTACTGCAACAAACACCATTTGAGCTTGCCAGAAAAAAAAGAGCTTTCCCCTGATCAGCTAAAGGAGCACATCACTCCACTGCTTGCTTCAGGTTTTCCTTTTATTTCAGACACTTCCTATTCATTCACTCTTCCCTAATGAAGTAGCCTGTAAAATTCAGTTTTCCTATTTTCAGAATAGAGATGAAGGTCACTGGGGAGCAGTGCTTACACCTTTTTTGATTATATTTTAAAATCTTGAGGGCAAACCCCTTCAATAGAGACATTGAACCACCTTTTAAATAATGCAGAAGTAGCCAACTGAATTGGTTTTCTGTATGGAACATTTTAGTCTCATTTGTTTCAGAGACACAAATCTCAGGTTTAATCCTTTCTCTGTGATATTACCACATTATCACTGTGCTGTGAACTGAATACATTTCAGAGAGACACTCTGAGAAAAAAACCTAACCCCAATTTCTCAGCAAAACAAGGATCTTACCTTGGTTAGCCTCTGAATATTCTTTTTGTAGAGAGATGACAAGCATTGCTTCACCAGCCCCATGTTGTTATCCCTTGTGAATGTTTCGCTGTGTTTGTTCACCAGATTTCGCAGCTCCGAGGGTTTATTGGTTGAATAAACTTGTGCTAATTCATGGTAAGCATTGCTAAGGGGCTGCAAGTAGAAAAAAAAGAGAATCCTTAAGGGACCAGCTCACAAAATCCATTTGCTACTTCAAAATCCATTTGCTACTTCAACATTAGAAGCCACACAGGCATAAAAGTAAATTCAAGCAGCTCAAGCACCTCTCGTAAGAAGTATGTGATGCCCATTCATGGCTTTACAGCAATGACAGATCCTCACACACTAAATCTGTATTACTGCAATATAAGATTTAATAAACATCACCCTGGGACCTCTCTATGACAGTTCTAGGCATGGCAGTGCAAGAAAAAGTCCACTAGCTGCCCAGCACATGAAGTTTGCCGAATTCAAGGTAAGGAGCACATCAAGTGGTCACTGTATTTGTTCTGCCCTCTAAGACACACAATGTATCAGAGCATGGACAGCAGAACCAGGGGGGGAAGATTAGTTCCTCTAAATTGCTTTAAAATGAAAATTGTTTGAGCTTGCTTATTGGTATCTGAAGTGAGAAGATGATTTTTGGAACTCTAAAACTTTGGTCGTGAATCAACAAACTCAGTGTTAAATAAGAATGAACTAAGGGTGTTATTTACATAGAATCAGAACTCCAATCCAGCAGTTTTATCTTTCACCCTACTAATCAATGCTTATGGACTCCAAACCTGACCTGCAGCTTTTTCTGAAGCTTTCATTCTTTATAAAGCTGGAGGTTTGGAATAAACTATTTACTATTTTGTACTTCACTTAGGGGAAGTTACAGGTCAAATGTTTTTACAAGGACACTGTATATTGAAAGCCAAGTGAAATCTGAGGCTTGAGTTCTAACATAAAATGCTATCAAGGGATGTGTAGTATCAGTGAAGAGAATATTGAGGAGTACTATCCAACCCTAAAGTTTTTCCAAATTTAAAAACCTCCAACGTGAGTGATACAGTTTGTAACAGACACAGATGGTGCCAGATAATCTTTAGTTATTGTACACTAGAAAGGTAGTGGGAGGTTGTACTCAGGCACATTGTGCATTATTTCCCATCATCTGCAGTGTTAACCAGTAGCATCAAACAAGGGTGCAACAAAATCATTTACAAAGTCTATTATTTAGCTGCATTTGCAAAACTTACCTTAATAAATCTACCAACTATCTGGGAAGTGTATTTTGGTAGCTGCTGAACTTTGCCAAGTAGTATCAAAGAAACTAGAATATACTTTTTATATGATTCCAACATAATATGACTGACTGCCATGGCTGGAGTAGTTATTGCCTAAGCAAGAAAAGAAATGGGAGAGAAATTTAGTGTACTTACTAGTAGATCCTGGCAGCTACTGCACTAACAGAAATCTCAATTTAAAGCTGCATGCAGAAAGGATACACTGACATATGAAAGTCATCCTTGAGTATTAAAGCTTAACTAACTTATGTCAAAATTAACTACCCAAAAATGTCCTAAAAAAGTAAATTCTACACAAGCCACTCAAAACATATCATGTCACAGTGATGCCTACCCTAAAATAACCCTGTTCAGATCAAATCAAAACTTATTTCCTTGGTATACATCTATAGTTGTATTAGACATCACCTGCAGCTACTCATTACCAGGAATGATTATACAGTACCTGCAGAACTTGGATTTACACAGATCCTTAAAGTGATTTTATAAAGCTATTACATCATCAGGTCTCATATTTAAGTATGCTGAAAGAGGGCTGCAGAACAGGGAAAAGGGATTTGAGTTTACTCTGATACCTCCAGCAACTCAAGAGCTGACCAGAGAAGCAAAATGCTGCATCAGTTTCTTTTGCACATTTGACAGCATTTCCCTCACACACACAAAGTTTCCCCAATTTTCTCTTCTTTCACAGAGAAAGTCAAAGCAGCAAATATGGCAACAGCCTTGAAGAAGTGTAACCCTCCTCCTAAAATTAAGAAAGGCCTTAGCAAAACCATGGGACTATTTTTCTTTAAGAACAGGCAGTTCTGGATGCCAGCCTGTGAACTGTCCTGTGCTAGCAGGAACAAGGAGGCATCTGAACAATATTTATAGCAAGATAAATTTAACATCAACCTTTGAGTTGGGTAGTTTCACAGTGCAATAGTTCTGGGCTGGAGAGACCTTAAAGGAAAACAGCTCTAAAGGCAGTTTGCTGCTTAGTTCACCTTCCTACACCAAAGAGTAACACTCAGGTTGTGCCTTTTCTAAAGTGAACATGAACTCAAATCAGTTTTTATGTATTATTATGACACATACACACGTGTGTCATACCCATGACATACCAAAACCTATATGAATGATGAACAGCAGTACAGATCTATTAGTAAAATTATATCCTTAAGGTTAAAAATGGAAATAACTGGAGGTTTCTTGTACATTGGGTTAGATTCATGCCTTTTCTCACTACCCTTGGTGGCAATTCAAAGATGATACGTTCTCGTTACACGTTACTTCTGCCTCTCAATGGATCATGCTCTAGACTTACCATTTTATTTCAATTTTACCTGTTCATAAAAGTAGAGTGCTCTTTCAAAGTTCTTTAGCCCAGTGTATATCATCCCACCATAGTAGTAGTAACATAAAAAGTGCTTCGCATCATATGCCCCATTCTCTTTACAAATATCCATCATGTCCACATCTAGATATGGGAGGGCAGGTTTAAAGCATTTTGCTAACAAACAGAGCTACAAGAAAATAAATTCATAAATTAGCCATTCCATGAGGAAGAAGATGAAATGAAATTTGTCTAGTATGATTTAATAAATCTCACTCCTCCAAGAGTGAAAAAACCTGTGCATCAGTTCCACTGAAACAGATTATTTGTTGTATTGTGATATCTGAAAAGCCTTTATCAGTTATTGTGAACTGCTATAAATTATCTGAATCTTAAAGAAATGAAGCTGGCAAAGATGCTTGAAACTCCAGACTACCACTAAATATTGCACTAAGCATTCCTGTCCAACCCTAAATCCCAGGAGCCAAGAGAAAGACAGAAGTGCAAATCCAGGTCAAAGACACCAAGACAAACACGTCTTTTGTCAAGCTCGAGCAGTCTCTGGATATTACACTTCTATTGCCCAAGAGAAGCTGGGTCTGACTTTCAGCCCACAGAGAAGGGATGTCAAAGGACTTTCAGAAGTCATCAACCAAACCAAAGATCTGGGGACATGCACTGAACGTTTAAAATTAAGAGAAATGGATTTTATTTCAGTATAGTGTATTATTTAATACTGGAAAAAAACAACAGTTAAAGCCATTTTTCCATTGCAATATGTGAACATGCATCTCCCCAAAAGGCTACAGGTATTTGGTAAGGTTTTGCTCTCATAAAAAGGCCTCACACTCCTCTTACCTGGCAGAGATCTGCGTGTATTGAGGTCAGCTGGTTTGTGTTCATCTGCATCTTGTCTATGGCTTGTCTGAGAATGCTAATTCCTCGCAGGGGCTGTCAGAAATTACATCTCTTTCAGATAATTTCTCATAGATGGCAGCACATTGGATCTTATGTTGACACTTACAAATGAAAAATAACACTAATTGACAGGTTCCATTAAGTAATAGTTAACGTGAGGTTCCCTTTTTGTAGGATACTGCAGCCTCTCAGAAAATAAAATTAAACCTTGGCTAGAAAACTTCTGATAAACTAAATGAAGTCATGAATCCTGCTCCACAAAACCAACCTCATCAGGAACAGTCACTTGTATTGATAAGAAAACCCTTCTTGACTCCACGATGCCATCTAAACTCTTGCCAAATCACCAAGGCAAGGCTCTTGCTTTACTCCACTTTGACCAGACTCTACTTGAATTTCAGGCTAGATTCTACCCAAGTGGCCTGAAAAAGTCGTATCTTAGTAACAAAACCATTGGTCAAATATTTCCTAAACAGGTTTCCTTTACTTTTTAAGGCATTTCATTAAGATCTTTATATAACAGTGGTGGGAATAACACTGGAACTAGTATCCCTGACTCACCAGCACTAATAATTTTCACAGCTCTCTCCTACTCACACACACATCATCTGAAGAACTCTTTGGGTACCACAGATCTCCTCATTTATGTGAGAGAGCATGTTTTTAGGCAACTCTCTCCCCCCCAGATTTATCTTCCTTACAGAAATCTTAAAATCTTGGTTTAGGTTCATTACCTCTCAGTAAACTTAACAAGTAAGGAGCTGCTGAAAAACACTTAATGTGAAGTTAGAGGCAAATCTTTCTGGAGTAAGAGAGTGGTAACATCCCCTTGACAAGCCTGGATATGTAGGTAGCTTATCTGTACTAGATGATTATTTGTACTAGATGATAGTTGCTCACCTGTTTTCTCTCCACAAGGGCATTTGTTAACTGGTGGCAAAGGCCAGCAACTAAATACAGTAAAAAACAAACAAGAAAAACCACACAGTGAAAAACCGGTAATAGCAAAATGTCCAAAATCAGGTAAAAGCCCCAAAGGAAGCCCAACTTACAAGTGTCTGTTGCATATCTAATGTGTTCCCCATTACAAGTGCTGATAAAAAGCTGCACCTGTGAGAATAATGTTTCGAAGTCAGGGATGCTGGGCATAGAAAACTTCACAAACCTAAAACAAGCAAATAAAAGAAAAGGTTTAGCACGTAACATTTGGAGATTAATAAAGAAAGCTTCATCTACATTGCTCAGTCTCTGCAGATGCTGGCAAATAAATCCAGAGTGTTAGATGATGATGAACTGTAAGACTCAGCCACAAAACTCTCTGGATGCTTTTGCTATCTCCTGCTTGAATGTGCTCAAGATTTCACAGAATCCCAGCACGGTGGGTGTTGGAGGGACCTCTGGAGATCATCTGGTCCAACCCCCCTGCTCCAGCAGCTCACCCAGAGCAGGGAGCCCAGGATTGTGTCCAGGCAGGTTTGGAATCTCTCCAAAGAAGGAGACTCCACAACCTCTCTGGGCAGCCTGGGCCAGGCTCCAACACCCTCATAGCAAACAAGTTTCTCCTGCTCAGATGGAACCTCCTTGGTTCCAGTTGGTGCCCGTTGCCCCTTGTCCTGTCACTGGACACCACTGACAAGAGTCTGGCCCCAGCCTCTTGACCTCTGCCCTTTAGATATTGATAAACATTGATAAGATCGCAAACTGAACGTCTCAACTATTAAATTATTAAATGTGCATCTCCTGTCAGATGCTTTTTCTCCTCATTTCCAGTTTCTCTCCATCCCTGGTGGCTCCTTAGCACCATACAGGCTGCAGCCTTGCACATTGCTGCTTCTGTAAGATGAACTATGACTATACTCATCCAAGGGCAACGAAAACTCTGGCTACACATCCTACAAACATCAAAAGAACACACAGAAAAAACCCTGTTTAATGCTGTTGGAAGGTACCCAACCCTGCCTGCATTTCAGTCACTTATACACTGCAAAATGCAGCTCAAACCTACTGAGATCATGAACTATCCTTCCCTTCAAGAGTTAGAACTGCCCAGATTATGCCTGGCACCCATTCCCTATGTCTCCTCACAGTCTTATTCTACCAGTGTAAAGTCTGCCACAGTTTCAGCCAAAACTTTACTATACACTCCACCAATACCATCTCTTCAAGTAATAAATTGTACATATTATTTCTTATGAACAGTTATTTTCCTTCCTCCACCTGCTTTTGGGACTGTTTCCATGTTCCCCATGACAGAATTCTTCTGCTAAAGGAGTACCAATGCCCTGCTTTTTGTCAATTCCACACTGCATGTTTGTGAGTTGTCATATTAAGTGTGTTATCCCCACGTATTAAAAGTCATTTTGTTTCAAAAGGGTAGCAGAACAAGTACTAGAATTCTGATCTTTCCTTTAAAGTAACAGCAGAACCTGTAGACTCTTCACATGCAGTTATGTCCAGCTAGAAACAACTGTTTGAGCTTCGGGGCCAAATATCTTTGCCTCACCTCAGCATCACCAAGGCAATTCAAGTGTTATCTTAACCTGCAGAGAGCAGCAGGAGCCTCAGTGCTGTCTAGAGACAAATACCCCAGAACTATGATAAGAACCCATGTTTCACTGGGAAAAAAGTGTGGCCTCATGCTAATGCCCTGTCAACCATGTTTTAAAAGTTAAGTTTTATACCTTTTTGCTGAACACATATGGAAAAATACTTATAAACATGAGCCTTAAGGACAACAAACACCCACAGTTTGACAGTGATGGCATCTACAAGCTCCAGAGGTTTTTTTTCTTTTGAAAAATACAAATTTGCCTTGGTATTTTTATTAATAAAACCAAAGGAAACTAAGCCCCATTCTAAGCACAGCAGATCGAAAACATTTATGCCCACAAGACAAACATTTGGGTGACAATTCAGCTCCTTGTCTGAAGTTTTAATACTGAGATATTTAAGAAGAAGAAAGCATCACTTACAAGACTGCAAGGACACCCAGTGAGTGTTCCTGCACATCCAGGGCACCGAGCACTGTATCCAGATGCGAAAGGTTTTTCGCGAGTAGTTCTCCGCTTTTATTGATCAGTTCACAAAGCTGGGTCATTTGCCCTGAAATACAAAACACTGGTGTCACACTAATTAAAAACCACTCCCCCCCAGACCTCATTACACCTTACTGTCCTCTATAACTGGAGGAAAAAGTTGTTATCACCCAGAGAATTTACTTTTCTTTAATAGGAATTAGTTCTCGACAAGTGAGGAACCCACCGTATGTTTTTTATAAGGTGGCCACTAAACTTCTGGCCTTTGGGATTGCAAAGATGGCCCAGAGGATATAAACACAACATGAGAAGCATCATCAACCAAAAAGGTTGGACTTGATGATCCTAGAGGTCTTTTCCAACCTAAATGATTCTGTGTGTTTCTATCAGCTCATCTCGTTAGAGAGGGTCTTGTTTCAACACCAGGCTCCCTCTAAGCCAAGTCTACAAAACTTTGACCAATGGACCATGATGCAAAATTTTGCCTCGTGGATAAAATTTCTCTACGCTTGTGCCTTCTAGGTGTTAGAAGGGAAAAAAACCCCAAAACCAAACCAGTGCCAAAAATAGTTTCCTCTTCTTTCTAACAAATCCCAACACCAGAGCTCGTTCCTTGCTGCTTCTCCAGCACCCTACCCACTTTGCAGGTGGTTTTTTTGAAGTAGACATTAACATCACAAATAAGTACCCACAACAAAAGGAGTTTTAAATCTGATCTTAAATTCACTTTGTGTAATTAAAACTACAATGTGATTCTTTTTGCTGTGTGAGCTGTGAACAGTCTGAAAGCAACTGCTTTGCATTAGGAAGGTATGGTAAGCCCCAAAACCCTTCCAAAGAAAGCAGAGCCATTATCATCAAGTGCTTTCAAGATCCTCCTCCCCCCAATTACATTAATTAAAACTTTTCTGAAGCAGAGTGTTGTTTCAATGTTCAATCCATCCAGATCCGAGGGAAAAACCCTCACTGTTACAAAACTCTCCATAGGGTGAGGAATAGTTGCCTCCAGACTTACACTGCCCTCAACTCTCTGGCCTTTTCCTTTGAAATAAAAATCCTGGGGAGCCCTTGCAATGAAACATTGAAGTAACAGAGGGATCAGAAACTCATCCCTGAAGCCAATCTCTTCATATGGAATTAAAACTCCAGGTATAAGCAGGGAAAAGCACAGGGCTCATAAAATGTTCCATGGCCTGATAATGGTATCCAAGCACTGCAAAATCTTAGTTTGATTTTAAAGGTCTTTTCCAACCGACAAAATTCTGTGATTCTATGATTGTGGATTGTGTCCCCTCCCTGGTAGAGAAATCCACCCATTCTACAGTTCTCACCAAGCACTGCTCTAAAAAACAAAGCAAGAAAGCTCCAGACAACCCTCTAGCCACAAACACCCTTCCAGGGTAAGCAGAAATACCCACAGCAGCCCCAAACAATGTCCATTTATGTCACCTCCCATGCAGCCAAATGTGGATAACCAGAAGCCACCACCACAAGTACAGAGACTTCTCCTTGTGCTCTCCTAATCTCCATCAGCCTCTCTGGTGGCTGGATTTGTTTTCCCATAGAAAATGTCTATCTGGCTTGTCCCGAATGGAATAACTTCCATAAAGTCAACCAGTCTCCCCTTAAACCTTTTGCATCCACAAAACCTTGTCATAAAAAGTCTCCAGCTAGACTGCATGTGTACAAAGAATCATCTTTCATCTGGTTTGTACCCACACCTTGTAGATATCATCTTGTATCTGAGATCCCCTGTAGAATACTCTGTATTTAATAAGTTAAAGTAAGAGAAAGTTGCAGCTCCACCCAAAAGTAACAGCCAGAGACAGAGCCTAGGGCCACAGAGGAGAGCATCAATTTTTGATCAGTTCCAGGGATCAAACATCCCACGCAGAGAAACACTTAGAACACATTTTAGGGAGCATCAACATAAAGTTCAAGAACTAGGAAACGTTGTGCCCACACACAGGGAAATTAGGAGCTGGGAATGAAGGTAAGAAATTCTATCTATGGTTATTGAAAAACTTTCTGAACACTCGGTTATGGCAACCTTGATGTAGTCTCAGGCCTCCGATAGGAAGGCAGGACTCTTCTGCCCATGCTCTACTAGAGTCAATGCTTGTGAAATGTATTTTAAATCACCCATACCACAAGCTGCAGGCTCATCAATTAAGTGACAGGCTGGGCTATATTATCCAAGTTAAATTCCCCATGATGCCCGCTCCTCCCCCCTGAGCTCCACGGCTCAGATTCTCTGGCACGACCGCCGGTACAGGCTTCACTCCGCTCACCCGGGACTTCCAGCTACAGAAAACCCCCAACCTCGTGCCGCTGCCCTGGGAGAGGGAGTGAGGAGGGCTGTGAAAAGCCCAACCGGCCCCTCAGGGCCTGTCAATACCCTCCGCGATCCCTCCGAGGCCGAGGCGAAAACCCGGCATGGGCCCCGCGCCTGAGGGAGAGCCGTGAGAAGGGGCAGGCCGCGGCCCGCCCCCCTGCTCCAGCCACACAGGGCCTTGGCGGGCTCCAGCGGGCCGCCGCCCCCTTCTCAGGCCCCGCCGCCACCCCGGGCCCACACGCGGCCCCGGTCACCTTGAGCCGAGAGCTGCCGGACGCTGTTGACGAACTGCTCCAGGGCCGACGCCATCTTGGCGGCTGGCGGCGCGGCCGCGCAACGGGGGGCGGGCGGGGCGAGGGAGGGAGGGGGGGGAGAGGCGGGAAGCGGGAAGGAAACCACCGCGACGGGCGCCGCCGCCAGCCAGCCAATCAGCGCCCGCTGCGGGGGCCGCGCGACGCCCGCCGCTGCGCGTCACTTCCGCCACCCCCGCCAGCTCTCGCGAGAGCCCCCGTTGCTATGGCAACCGCCCGCCTGTCCCTTCCCGACCCCCCCCTCTCCCGGAAGTGGCGACCCCACGTCAGGCAGAGGGAGAAGCCGTGACTCAGCAGGGCCGGGGGGAGGCGGGGATAGTGACGTCATGATGGCGTCACCTCGCTGTGGGTCCCGCGTCGCCGTGTGAGGGGTGGTGGCCGCCCCTCAGCGGGGGCCTGCTCCCGATGTTGCCGGGCCACCCGTGCGTACCAAGGGATTTAAGTCCTTTAATCCCCTCTAACGGGCGTAACGCGGTGACCGAACGTGGTGCTCGGTGTGTGACTCTGTGCAATACTCGCCCCGACAGCGGGATTTGCATCCTTCACCCAGTTAATTCGGTTTATATCAACAAAAGCATCTTTTCCACCCCTGCAGGAGCTGAGGTGGTGGAGTGATGTGGCCCTGAGCTGCTGTGGGAAGGGGACCTGTCGGTCGTTCAATATATGGTGAAGAATAAGGAAGTTTTTCTGCCTGTCATGGAGAAATTAATGTGAAATTAACCAGAAATGAATGCGTTGAAACCCCATTCCTTGCAATAAGCACCATGCACCCGCTGTAAGTGAAATTAGACTTGAAACGTCCCACATTTCCCCTCCTAATTTGTTGCCTTCGTGGCCAGGTCCAGCCTTGGCTGCCTGTTCACCTTCCTTCACCCCTCCACTCGGTGACCTTCCCCCAATCACCTGATTTCTACAGCTCGTTTGCCCTTTCTGTGAAACAAGGACAATCTATTCTGCTGGAAAACACGGTGGAGTTGAAAGATGAAATATTCCGAAACCACTAAAGCCGCATTACTGCCCTGGACCAAAATCTTTCCCAGCTCAGCGGTTGCCTAATCCTGTTAGTCACACTTGGAGGCCTCCCCCTTCTTCTAAGCTTTAATCCCCGCAGTGTTTTCTGACCAGAGTGATCTTTGATTCTGTGTCAGAACCTACAGACCTTCATGACGTGCTGCCAGCGCTGCTTTTGGGTCCGGGTATTGTCTTTTAGGGGTTCCCATCACCCATGGGGATGGAGCTGGGTCACAGCAAGTGGGATCCTGGGCTGAGCAAGTGGGATCCTGGGCAGGGATTTCCTGGTAGAAATGAGTATATTTTACATCAAGACTTGGCTGCAAAAATCACCTTAAACCACTCACATGAGCCCCCAGAGATGTCCCCAGGCGTGGGGGCAGAGGCTGGGGGGGAAGAGAGAAGGTCCGCAGCAGGCAGGGGGGGATGGAGCAGTGGCGGGGGGAGCCTGAGAATTGGGGGAAACTGAGGCAGGGGCTCTGTACTCGGTACCCCTCTCGGCTCCGTGCCCCCCCGACCCGGGGAAGGGGAGGGAGCCGGGCTTAGAGCGGGCGGGAACCGCACTGTCGCACGGCGCTTGTGCCGCTTTAAGGCGGTGCTGCCGCTCCGGGCTCGGTCAGGCACCGGGAAGAGGAACTGGGCTTTGTACTGCCGGGTCGGGCCGAGCACCGGGCGGCCCCGGTTCTTCCCTTTTCGCTGCCGCCGCCGCCGGCTCCGCGCTCGCTGCTAAGGGAGGGATGGAGGGGGAGCAGGGGCTGGGGGCGAGGATTGGTCTTTGCATCCCCCNGGGGGTGAACCCCACAGCGGGGTCCCGAAGGGCTCTGCGGGTGCTGGTGGACATGGACGGGGTGCTGGCGGACTTCGAAGGAGGCTTCCTCAAGAAGTTCAGGGCCAGGTACCCCGACAAGCCCTACATTGCCCTGGAGGACCGGAGGGGCTTCTGGGTGTCGGAGCAATACGGGCGCCTGGGACCTGAGCTGAGTGTGAGTCTTTGCATCGTCCCCCGGCTCCGCGCGTGGCTCTTGGTCGCTCCCCGGGACCCCCTGGTCCCCAGCTCATGGGTGTGGTGCTGGGGAGGGCTGGGGGTGTTGGCCAGAGCTCCCACCAAGACGCACAGGTCTGCGTGCAGAAGGGCTTCCAGCCATGCCTTTCCCCCCTAGAAATCCAGCATTTTTCATGCACATGTGTCTCTTTTTCCCTGCATGTGTAAATGGAGGTAGAGGCAAGGAAAGGAGATCTTCCAGAAAATCTGCTTTGTTGCATTGCTGGGTTTTTCTGTCTCTGCATGGGTTGATACTGCTCCTAGATGAGTTCTTTAGTTCCTCAACAGCCTTGTGAGGGGTGGGATGCAGCAGAGAAGTTGAGAGAGAACCATGCAATGAAGTCTCACTTCATGCAAGACCTTACTTAAAACAAGCCCTTCCATGCCTGAAAATTATTGCATTCATTTTAATAACTAAATCCTAAAAGCAGAAGCTGTCTCTATGTTGTACTTTATCATTCAACAAAGAGCTGAGCGCTGCAGAAAGTTGGTTCCTGCTTCTAGAAGTTTCCCATCTCCATGGGATGTCCGTGGTCTCCTCTGCATTGCAGTTGCACTGTTGAAAGGTGTTACAGCAAATAAAAGTACTCTTGTTGTTAGTGGTGTGGTGGCTTCAAGGAAAGGAGCATGATTAAGGGTCTGGGACTCTCCCACTGGCAAAGTCCTAAGCAGCTTGATGAGCTGAAGGAATAACATGTCCTCTCTAGCGGGGGTTGATGAAGGGGAAGTGGAGGACATCACTCATGCAGTCAGGCAGATCCTTAGAAGTGTGGTAGGGGTAATGCATGATAACATTTTTTTTCTTCATCTTAACTGCTTTGGATGTGTTAAATGAAGTGAGCTCGTCTTGCATCTGCTATGATCATTAAAACCATCAAAACCTTGGGCTGAACAAGGAGAAAAACTTCCCCAGACCAGCCTCAGGGCAGCCCTGGTTTCATCCATGAATTCAGACCAGGGGTAAAAGAGAGTAGGAGCTGCTCTGTGGCTATGGACACATGGGCCATTCCAGTCCCCCCTCATTGGAGATGACCATTGATCTGCTGTAGGACACCAGAAAATCAGAGCCAAAGAGTCCAGCAAGCTGAAGGTCCCAGCTCTGAGAGGCAGAGAACAGCTCAGCAACACATCAAACACACAGACCTGAAGGATGGGGAGCCCTGGACAGGCAGAGAAACTGCTCTTGGGGAGAGATCAGAAGGAAATTGGGGGTCTACTGGGAGGTGATGGGATTCCCAGCCTGAGGGATTGTTCCATCTGCTGCCTGCGGTGCCCCAGGGAGTTATTCTGGCTCTGGGAGCCAAGCAGGTCTTGTCTTCAAGATGAGCTTAATTCTTCTCCCATCGAGCTTGATTGCAAAATGCTTTTTGACATAAGTGGGAGCAGAATAGCTGCGGAAGCCCTTGCTGGAAGAAAACACTTCAGCACAGTTTGAAGTGCTCTGCTGCATCAGGCCACGGTTCTCAGATGGCTCTTGTGCAACTACAGACACTGTCTTAAAAGTAAAACATTACTGAGCATCAGTCTGAGGCAGAGCAACTGGGATTGGGATGTTTGTCTGGCCCCATGGCAAACTGTGAGGGTAGCGCTTCATGTTAAGGTGTCAGGAGGCATTTCTGCTGCTTCTCTTGCACCAAATCAACCTTGAACCCACAAGATTCCCACTCATAAGGTCTCAGGGGAGATCTTCTTGCTGTCGACAGCTCCCTGAAAGGAGGTTGGAGGTGGGGATTGGTCTTTTCTCCCAAGCAACAAGTGATAGGACAAGAGGAAACGGCCTCAAGTTGCACCAGGGGAGGTTAAGGTTGGACATGAGGAACAATTTCTTCCCCAAAAGGGTTGTGAAGGACTGTCCCAGGCTGCCCCGGGCAGTGGTGGAGTCCCCATCCCTGGAGGGGTTTCAAAACCATGGAGATGTGGTGCTGAAGGACATGGTTTAGTGGTGACCTGGCGCTGCTGGGGGAATGGTTGGACCTGATGATCTGAAAGGTCTCTTCCAGTTGAAATGATTCTGTGATTCATAGACAGGAGGGAGCTGCAAGTCTGGCTGGCATGTCCACCCAGCCTGTTTGATGCCATGAGCTGTAGGAACCAGCACAGAAGCATCCCTGAGGCTGCTCTCCCCTACCCTGATGCTCTGCCAGCTCCTCCATACTGTGCAGCACAAGAAGGCCAGGATGGGTTTCAAGTTCCTTTTGTCCCTATTCCCCTGCCCCAAATACAGAACCAGAGGTGCTCAAAATGAAGAGGAATCATTGAGGGCAGGACTCCCTTCAAAACCTCTCCCAGCTGCTGAGCTGCTTCCCCTGCCCATGACTCCCAGGCTTCCACTCCCAGCATCAGCAGAATAATCCCTTTGCTTGGTGGCCAACAAGCCATTACCTGTTTGAGGGGGCACAGGAGATGCTGATTCTTAGAGCTGAGCTGGACCCATCACAGGCAGCCCCCAAACTCTGCCCTCAGCCCAAGGTTTTGCTCCCCCTGGTCTCTCTCTGCTCTTCTCTCTCTTTGCACCATACTGGTGAGTCCCAGATGCCAACTGGGGTGTTAAGTGTTTCAAACCCTTGCTTGGAAGTGCTGCATTTGCCTGGTAGACCTTGTCCAGGAGTCCCTGAGGAAGAGCATCCACATTCATCCCAGGGAAAGGCATCTGCATTCATCCTGACACGCATTTCAACCCTTGAGAGCAGCCTGGCTGCTATTTTCAGTGCTCTGATTGAGACAAATGGGCCAGGCAGCATCTGGAGCTCAACAGCATCATGTTGCAGCAGAGCTACCAGGGCACATCAGCTGTATCCGTGTGGAATTGCCCCTCCAGATGCAGAGCTGGGGCTTGGTTTGGTTCTGGACAATCTCACTGTCACCATCCTCTGTCTTAGCAAAGGGTGGGGAAGAAGAAGAGTATAAGAAGAAGAAGAGCAGCAAGAAGCCCTGTGCAGTAACCTCTCTCTTTCCCCTCACAGGAGAAAGCCATCAGCATCTGGGAATCCAAGAACTTCTTCATCGAGCTGGACCCACTCCCCGGGGCTGTGGAAGCTGTGAAGCAAATGGCAAATTTGGCGGAGTGAGTAGGAGGCTGCCCATGGTGTTTGGGGGTGGCTGGGGGGGCAGCAGTGGCTTTGCAGGCTCACCCACCTCCCAGCAGATGCACTGAGTACAACATCAATATTAAAAATACCTCCCAGCCCACCAGGCATCGACTTTGACTCCTGGAGCAGTTGCCAAGAAAATCAGCCACGTGCAGCCTCTTCCCCTCAACTCTCTGCTCCCAACAAGGGTGGTGAAAAGGGGAACGTGCTTGTGCCATGGGTGGGGGTGCACATCTTGGGGGTGGGATCCTGCAAGATGGGGGATTAACGTCTTAAATCACCCCAGAACGACCCGTATGTGGTGAAGGAGCTGCTCTGGGCTCCTAGCTGCTCAGGCATGGAGTGGGGTCTCACCGATGTATCTCAAGAGGGAGCAGGGTCTGAGTTGTTGGTTTGTGTGACACTGACCCCATTTTTCTCCTCATGGCAGCACCGATGTGTTCATCTGCACAAGCCCCATCAAGAAATATCGCTACTGCCCCTATGAGAAGGTGAGAAGGTCCAAATCCCAGCTCCCTGTCCCATATTGTGCTGCCCAGTGAAAGGCAGCTGAGCCCCACATGCTTCCAGCTGCAGATCAGAATGAGATTTCCCTGCTCCACCAGTTATGTTCCCAAGCATCCTCAGAGAGCAGCAGCTCTGCTGTTTGCAGGCACTCAGGTGCTTGNTGGTTCCCTCCTCTGGACACGCTCCAATGTCCCCATCCTTCTTGTGCTGGGGGCTCCAGAACTGGACGCAGAGCTCCAGGTGAGGTCTCACTGGGGCAGAGCAGAGGGGCAGAATCACCTCTCTTGATCTGCTGGCCACACTATTTCACCACCAGCTGCTTGGCTTTCAAGAACTTGTGCTCCAGCAGCATCCAAACCCTTCCCACTAATGAACTTATGGAGAGAGATGTCCTCCCCGTGCAGGGTCAGGGTTTGTGCTCTGTGCTGCCCCATCCCTCAGCCTCCTCTGTGCTCACCCCTTGTCTCTCACCTTCCAGTATGCCTGGGTGGAGAAGCACTTTGGCCCCGAGTTCCTGGAGCAGATTGTTCTGACACGAGACAAGACGGTGGTTTCTGCTGACCTGCTTATAGATGACAGACCTGACATAACAGGTATGGGGTGGCAGGAGTGGTCAGAGACAGACCAGAGGAGCAGATGGCATCTGGGGGTGATGGGTGCTGGTCCCTCCAGCGTTGATTAGGGGATTGCATCTTCAGGCTCCTCATGTTGGAGTAAGGTCAACCTCTGCATCTCATGGAGGAGTTGCCCAGAGAAATGACCTCTCTCCTTTTGCAGGGGCCGAGCTGAACCCCAGCTGGGAGCACGTGCTCTTCACAGCCTGCCACAACAAGCACCTGCAGCTGAAGCCCCCCAGGCGCAGGCTGCAGTCCTGGACCCATGACTGGAAGGCCATTCTGGACAGCAAACGCCTCCCATCCAGCCAGGCTGCCTGAGCACCAGCCTCCTGGGGCTGCAGCCACCCCCTCGTGTCCCTCTGGAGTCCTGCTGGAGGCTGAAACCACGGATGGACAAACAGACAGACACTGTCCCTGCTACGGAGAGGAGGAGGAGGGTGAGCTGAAGCTCCATGGCCACCCAGACTTGGAGAGTGGACCCCAGCCCGGCTGTGCCACCAGGGACCAGCAGCAGGATTGTGGACCCAGCAGCCAGTCTGGGGGACATTTCCCACTGGCTCCTCAGGTCTCTGTGCTGCATCTGCCCCCCCTGCAAGGCCAGCCTGGTGTTTCTGATGGACAAGGTCACCCTCAGCATGTCAACAGTGTGGCACAGACCAAATCTCCATCCTCCTCTCTGTGTTTTGGTTGGGGATCAAGTGGGTGGTTTTTTTCATCCTCAAAGGGCTTCCTCCCAAGGGGCTGCCTTGGGGGATGTTTCCTCCTGGCTGGTGCCCAGGTCTGGGTAGAGGGATGGCTGGAAGGGCAGGGGGAGCAGGCAGAAGGGTCCCTGCTTGCCCCCATCCCTGAGGAGCTGCCACAGCTTCAGAGCTGAGTTGGGGTGAATTAAGGGGCTCTTCTCCCACCTGCTTATTGCTTTTGAGCTGCTCATCCAGGGCATCTCCGGGGCAGGGAGCAGGTGGTGGTGGCAGTGCCAGCACCAGCCCTTCCTGGGAGCCAGACAGTCCCTGCAGGAGCTCATGGCTCACCCTGCCAGTGATCAGACAGTAGCTTCTTGGATTTCAAAGCCATGAAGGTCCACACATAAAGGCTGCATGATCAAATCACCCCTTCTTCCCTCCTCCTGGTAGTGTCTGACATCAGCCTGCCAGGAATGCTCTGGGTCTGCATCTACCAGGCACCCTGATTCCACACAGAAGGTCCTGGGTGCTCCATCCCACCAGAGTCAGCTATAATTGATGCCACAGAGCATCCTAAAGCCTTTGGTGTGGAGCAGCCCAGGAAGATGCCCCTGGGTAGAGAAGGGGAGCTCTGGCATCACTGAGAAGTGGGTAAATCAGGCACCACGTGTGTCCAAAGTGCAGGTGGGGATTGTCATGGCTGCATCTGTGGATGCTGCTTCCAGTCCTCACGTACCACAGGTTGGGGGGATGTTGCTGTTGAAGGCTGCAGAGCCCATGAGAAGCTGGATCAGAGGGTTAGTTTGTTCTGCAGCTCCACTGCTGTCCCAGCTCTGGATGCCTGGTGAAGGAGCATGCTGGACCAAGGGGCAGCTCTAAGAGGGATGCTCTTTGCATAGCTCTGCCCACAGCCCCTTCCTCCCCTGCCCAGCTTGTCTCCCCAAGCCCACACCAGTCCAGCAAAGCAGCTACTGCTGCTGCTCCTCCAGAACCCAGAGAAGAGACCTCCCAGCTGCTGAGGAGAGCCAGATGTTCCCTCCTAGTCTACATCTCTGTCCCAGTGGTGCTGGGCTGCCCCAGGTGAAGCCCTGGGGATGTGTGGGGGGACTGAACAGCGTTTGTGTCATCGCTGACACCATGGAGGCCACCTCCATGATCCCTCTGTGATCCCACCACCTGCTCCTGGCTTGAGGACTTGAAATCCTCCCCTGGGATGTGTAGCTCCACGGGCAGGGGTGGTAGCCAGGGCTTGGCTGGAATTAGCCACCCCATGCTGCTTGGCTTGCCTCTCCTCCCTCTTTCTCAGCACAAAAACTATGAGAGCTTAAAGCTACATAGCCAACAAAACCTATTTCAGCAGCAGTCTCCAGCCCCCTGCCATACCCAGGACCTGGGGGGGCTGCTGAAGTCGGTGCTTTTGAACCTCTGCCTTCCCTGGCTGCTGTGGGGCCAGGGATGAAGCCTTCATCATCTTGGGTCTTTCTAAAGCTGCCCCATCTCTTGGGATAGATGGTGTGGCTGGCCCATGGTGGTGGGGGTTACATATCACAAGGACTTTCATTTTTTATTTTATTTTACTGTGTTTAAACCACTATGTGCTTTCACCGGTTGGTGGGTTTGGTTTGGGGGCTGTATTTGGGAGGGGTATTTACAATGTGCAGCCACCTGAGATGCAGCCAAGAGCTGCCCTGGTTGGGGGTTTGGCCCCTTCATGCAGCTGGGGTGGCCTCATGGGGTCCAAGTTGTTTTTTTTCCTAGCAGCACCATTTAAACATCAGTTGCCCAAGTTCTCCAGAGCCCATCCTCAAGCTGAGACTGGAGCCAGCATGTTGTTACTCAGCAGCCCAAACCAACCATCTTCACCTGAGGTGGACCCAAGGGACGTGGGTCTTTCCCCCTTAGTGGGGTGTGTGATGCCAGAGAGACCCCGTGGCTTCAATGCCAACTATACTTGAAAGCAGAGCTGGAGTTCCTCACGTGTGAGGCTCTGACTCGAAGCACAGCAAGCTGGAGCAGGTAGCTGGCCTGTTTGTGATCCTTGGGGGCCAGGAGATGACTCTCCATCCCCTGATGGACCAGCCCTTTCCATGTCCAAGCCCTTCTGTGGCCAGCTAAGATGCACAGAGCTTTTATTTTTAAATGCATGCCTACAAACCCGAGGCTGATGAGGAGCACTGCAATAAACGCTGGGTTTCATTGGCATCCAGCTGCTTGGAAGTGGAGTTTGGAGTTTGCAGGTTCCCACCAGTGTCTCTGCTCTCTGTGGGGAGGGGGGGTGTTGGTCTGTGGGCTTGGGCAAGTCCCTGTGTCCAGAAAACCTGTAACCAGCCCCCAACATCCCCTTAGACATGGTCCCTGTGGGGACTTGTGGGTTTAGGTAGCCATCAACTTCCTAAATCTTTTATAATAAAGTCATCAAGTGTGTGAACCTGTGATCCCAGGTTCTTCTTGCCCTGAGCACAGTAGCTGGGATGAGCACAGCATGGGGAAAACAAGCACCAATACTGGGGTGGAACGTGGGACTTGATTTTTTTCCCCCTGGTGTTCATTGCAGCACCAACTCACTACCACATGCAGGGTTAAAACCAGCTTGATTTGTCTCTTCCAGCTCCAAGTGCTGCTGTAGATGGTTGAAAAGCCTCAGGTTGCAGCTATCATGTGTCTTCCAGGTGACAAGCGCAGTTTCCAAGGCAGGTGGAGGTGGAGAGAAGGGAGAAGGAGGTGATGGTGACCTAGCCTTGAGCACAGAGGTGTCCTCCAGGCTGGGGCTGGTGGGAGCCTTCGTACCCTTCCCATGGCCAGGGGCTGCTGGGTGGAGGTGGCCCTGGCCAGACCAGCACCACCAACCAGAGAGGAAAGGATACCAAAAGCAAAGACACCCTCTCTAAGCCCTGCCCTCAGCTGGGAGCTGAATTTGGGCATTGCCAAATCCACCAGCAAAGTTCCAGGAGGTTTGGGTGCCCTCCTGGCACCCTGGCACAGCCCCATGTGAAACCCCTCAGCTGCCTGGAGCAGGACAAGGGTGTGAGCACCCAACCTCCTCCAACTCAACCTGGGAGCACCCACTTCACCTTGGTCCAAGCTTGCAGAACCCAGCAAGTGATGCTCACGCCCGGATCCCCCAGCAGCTGCTCCACACGGGCATTCATGAGCTCTTTCTCATGTTGGCCGGTGCCCAAATAACTCTGAGCTGTGTGAAGCCAAGAGCAGGGGGAGAGGGGGGGTTGTGGGGGCCAGCCAGGGCCAGCCCTGACGCAAGGGTGACGGGTGGTGTGGGATGAAGCCAGGGCAGGGATGGTGGGAGGATGAGTCACTCAAAGATGCAGGAGAAGAAGGAGTGAAGGCAGCGATGGCTCAAGCCCACAGCAGCTGGACGGGGCTTTGCTTCTGCAGGGCCAGTGTGCCCGATTTGGGGTGAGGAGCAGGATGATGCCCCCAGGTCAGGGCTTGGGACCAGGATCTGGAGCCCAGCACTGCCCGTGGGCCCAGCAGCCGTGGCAATGCAGGAGAAATATCCACTAGAGGGGACTGTGTGATCGTGTGTGGAGCGCACAGCAGCCTCTGAGCAGGATCCTGCTCCTCCAGCCTCCCTCCAGCCTTCAGCCCTCCTGGTTATCCCAGCTCCCAGTGCCCTCAGCATCCCTCCTGCTGGCCCTGCAGCTCCTGCTGCAGCTGGGTCTGCTCCTCCATGCTCTCCTATGTGCCTTTTTTTTGCCTTGAAAAGCCTCAGGTTGCAGCTATCATGTGTCTTCCAGGTGACAAGCGCAGTTTCCAAGGCAGGTGGAGGTGGAGAGAAGGGAGAAGGAGGTGATGGTGACCTAGCCTTGAGCACAGAGGGGACACAGTTTACCCAGGGCTAACTGGAGCATCGTGGGGTATGGAGCAAGCAGACACTGGGAAAATGTGGTGGCCAGCAGCTAACCCCCCACCCAGCCACTTGTTCCCCTCCAGTGGGAACAAGATGGGCCAAAGTATGAAAAATTTGTGTGTTAGAAGAGGAACTGGGGGTCTATAGAGTCCATATAGAAAATATCCCTGGAAAAAAATGCAGCCTCTGACAGCCCAGGGCATGGCCCCTTCTCCTCCATCCCTCCCTGCTTGGCTCTGCCCCGGCTCCCTCCCAGGACCCCACAGATCTCTCAGGATTGAGCCTGTTCATCCCATCCCTGCATCCCAACATCCCCCGAGGACCCAGGACCATTACTTTACTTTTTTTCCATGCTCACCCTGAAGCCAGAGCCCACTGTTGGGGGGAAAAGGGGGGTCAGAGCTGTGGGTGGTGAGGGCAGGAAGAACTAGGGCAGTTTTTAGTGGTTTCCTCTCACCCTCCCCTTCTCCCCCAGCACCACGATATCATTTCCCTCCTGGCAGGATTAATAAGCTTTGCCTCTCTATTTGTACACAAAGACTTAAGTAATGCTCTCCCCAGAGGGGGATAAAGCCTGCCCTTGCTGGGGAGGCCAGGTCAGAGCCCACAGTGATGGGCTGCATC
Organism: Brachypteracias leptosomus; assembly: GCA_013401335.1. Lineage (NCBI taxonomy): Eukaryota > Metazoa > Chordata > Aves > Coraciiformes > Brachypteraciidae > Brachypteracias > Brachypteracias leptosomus. The sequence continues at coordinate 20,449 of VYZX01001585.1, read as the reverse complement.
AGCTTTCTCGTGCCCTTCAAGGCTCTGCACACATTAAACCCGTCCTGCTGGCAAAGATCCTGCCAAATGTTTGTTTGTGGCTGTGCTAACAAACACACCATGGAACATGTTGTGTTCCTCTCTCTGCCTCCCTCCAGCCTGTAGGATGAGGGGCTGGGGCTGCCAAACCCCAGCTGCTGACGCTGTGCCCATGACCAGCAACCTTGAGCATGAGGCCACCTCATCTGCCCCGCCACCAGCCACCAAACCTGCCACCAATGTCCCATCAGCAGCTTCTCCCTGGAGGTTCACAGCTCGTGGTTCTGGAGCAGGGGTGCAGCTCCTCTCCCAGAACAGACTCACCCTGAATATATATTATTTTAAACTCTAATTCTCCAGGCTTTGGGGGAAACTTGCCTTGGCTGTGCCTGGGTCAAGCCCAGCCCAAACCTCCTTGTCCCAGAGTCTGTGTTCAGTATCCTCAGGTAGAATCATAGAATGTTTGAGGCTGGAAGGGACCTCTAGAGCTCATCTGGTCCAACCTCCCTACACCAGCAGGGACATCTCTACCTAGGGCAGGCTGCTCAGAGCCCCAGCAAGCCTGGCCTTGAAGGACTCCAGGGATGGGGCCTCCACCCCCTCTCTGGGCAGCCCATTCCACTGATCCATCACCCTCAGATTAAAGAACTTTTTTCTAATATCCAGGTAGCCGGGTCTGAAGCCACCTCTGGTCTGTTGAGGTCCAGAAAAGAGAGATTAGCAGCAGCAACTGAAAGGCTGTTAATGAGCTACCAAATGAGAGCACTGGAGGGTCCCTGGAAGCAGAGCTGGTTGTCCCCAAGCCCCACAGGTCCCCTGTGACCTGCTCGATGCCCATGGCACGTTTCCATCATGTGGGAGCCCCAGCTGGGCAGCACCTGAGCTGCCTTCAAGACTTGCACATCCCCCAGCCATGGTGGTGAGCCATCCAACGACTCCTGGGGATGGCTCCAAAACACTAGTGGAGTTGGGAAAACTCCCAAAGGTGCTGGGAGATGAGGTGGGGACAGCTGTGGATGCCAGGAGCTGCCTTCTGCTTGGAAAAGGGGAGGTGAAGGGGCCCCACCATCTGTGCTGGGGGATGTGCCACGATGGGGAGCAGCTTGTTCTGCACTGGGCAAGTCCTGCCCAAGGGAAGGGATGGGGAAGGCAGGGACCAGCTTTTCAGGTGTTTCCACCCCACCTCTTGCAGGCACCAGTCCCAGACCAGTCCCTCTTCCCAGACCCCCTCCAGCTCCCCTCAGCTGCTGGAGAAGGTAACTCATGCCTTGGATGCCCATTTTATTATGGATTTTCTCTTTCCAGCCCAGCAGTGTGGTCTCACAGCTGTGCTGGCTGCTCATGCATCTTGCACGTATCCTTTTTGGTCCAAAATTGACCTTTGGGCTACCCATGACTTTGTAGATGATGGAAATGAGGGCACAAAATATGTTATAGTTTCATCATCGAATCACAGACTGGTTTGGGTGGGAAGGGACCTTTAAAACTCATCCAGTCCAACCCCCTACACTAGGCAGGGACATCTGCAACTAGAGCAGGTTGCTCAGAGCTCTACCAACCTCCCCTGCAATGGTTCCAGGGATGGGTCATCAACCACCTCTCTGGGCAACCTGGCACAGGCTCTCACCACCCTCAGCATCAACAATTTCTTCCTTCTCTCTAGTCTAAATCTCCCCCATTTAGTTTAACCCCATCACCCCTTGTCCTGTCCCAACAGGCCCTGCTCAAAAGATTGTCTCCATATATTGGAGTTGGGATTGTCCCCATAGCTTCACATACAGCGGGGCTGGGACTGCCCACACCTAGGGATGATAGGAAAACAGGGAGGTGAGTGTCCCACTCTGATCAGTATTGGTCAGCACCCAGTGACCACAAGAAGTCAACAAAAAAGGGCAAAACTTCATTTCTGCCCTGCCTGGCATGGCCTCAGTGCCCAATGCCAGATCCCAGCATCCACCTCTCACCAGACCCTCACACATGGGGCTTTTGCAGCAGTGCTTGTTGGTTAAAAGGCTTTCAGAAGCACCCAAACCTTTGGGGCTGCATGTCCCCGAGAAGCCATAAACCTTTCTACAACCCCCCACCCCCAAGATTTGCAGCATCAATGACCCAGCCCTGGGGACTGTGCTGCCCAGCGTTGCCATGTGTCTACCAAACACATGGAAGGTGTTGGGAGGAGTGTTCCTGGCACAGCACCTGCCTTCTCCACGCAGCATTGTTTCCCCAAAGCCCAGGAGAACAGCAGCAGCAACTCAACGTGGTCTGACCCCCGTCACACCCAACCAGCTCCATCCTGCTCCGAGGTGGTTGCTTCATCCCAAACTGGCTAATTCTTGCTGCTTTTCCTATTCTTGCTTTCAAAGGAGGGCGAGGAGAACAAAACAACCCTCGGGGTGAAGTTACCTTCTTAATTAACAGGGCTGAGAGCTCTGCAGATATTGTGCAGGAGGAGAGAAAAAGGAGGAAAACTGGGCAAAACCGGAAAGGATTGGGTTCAATTGTCAGACCAATTAACCCAGATCCCTGCTCTCCCTCTGGATGAACAGCTCGTTATTATGTAATTGCTCGGGCCCAGCTCCTGATTGAGAGAAATTAAAATCAGACACTTAACAAGGCAACCTGGTGTGGAGATGGGATGTGGGAGCTGCCCGGGGAAGCCATTTGCAAGGCAAAGCCCCAGCTTAGAGCATCCTGCTGGAATCAGCATTATCTGGACCATTTGCACCACCCTGGACCCACAACGTGGCCGTGCTGGGGGATAATTTGGAAAGGCTCTGGAGATGGTGAGCAGGCAGGAGGTCCTGATTTAGCCAAGCACTTAAGCATCTGCATAATTGCCATGGAGCTGCAAGTCCAGCTCAGCTCAGCGAGGGATTGAGGCAAGATATGTGGTGTGCTCAGCCAGGGACAAAGTGACTCGGGAGCTCTTTTGTCTGGAGAAGAAATAAAATTCCTTATAAACCCTTCTTGACCCTCTCCTCCATGCTCTCTGTTAGGACCCATCCGCCCCGAGAAGAGGAAAAATTCCATCATTACAGACTTTTAAACCTATACCTAATAAAAAAAAAGCCACTAATCCTAATAAATCAGCCTGAGAAAAGTGGCCAGTGCTGGAGCTGAGCAGGATTTCCCATCAGTGGGGGTGATGAGCTCATATGCAGTGGGAAATTTAAATTCTACAACGTTTTGGGAAAGGGCTGCAAGTTTCAATATTAACTCAGGAGTAGACAAACACTTTTTCCCCCACCCTCCTGCCTTGGCACCCTGTGCTACCTTCATTGCCCCCAGGGACTTTTTGGGGTGCTCGTGCTGGCCTTAAACTTGGTTCCAGCCCCTTGGTTGAGCCCCCAGCCCTGACCTGAGCAAAACCCCCTGCAGAGTGTTGCAGGGATGTTGCTTGCTGTGCAATACAAAGCAGGTATTTTAAAGAAAAAAAACCCTAGATACCCTAAATTAAGCAGGTTTTTGCTTATCCCAGTACTGGGCATCCTCAGGGATGTCCTCAGGGCCAGGATGGGGGGGCTGAGCCCTGGGTGCAGCTTTAACCCACCTGACTCACCCCAATCATTCTCGGCAGCTACTTTCATTTTTGCTAATAAACTGGGTGTCCATAAAAACTGCCACAGGTCAAGCAGAGCTCAACCAAGCCCTCAAACCCCAAAGGCTCCAACACCACAACGTGTCTTCAGGGAAACCACCAGTGCTCTGGCTACACCTCATGTATTTATTGACCTGGAAAACAGCCACTCTGTGTTTTCCAGCTCCATGCCCAGGGCACAACCTGCAGCCACCAACAACACCTTTCACAACATCCCTTCCCGAGATGTTCAGCATCAGCTGCTCTCCAGGAGGGTCTGAAGGGTCCGTGCGCGCTCGGGCGGCTTCATCCTCTGCCAAAACTGGGTTTAGGATTTTCCTACGGATGCCCCAGGATTAAATTAAAGAGGATTGAAGCAGATGGTTGGTTCTGAGCTCTTCCTAGTTGGCAAAATGGGAACCATCTCGCTGAACTGTCTACCAGCACTAATTAATGTTTGTAAAGCACTCTGCTCTGCAAACTGCTGCCTACGTGCTAAGTGCTATCATTAGTATTATTACTAAGCTATTTATGCCTGTTCCAGCGCTTTCTCTTCCTTGTCCCAAAGGGCTTTTCCTCTTCCCCATGCAGATGTACTGAGGCTGGGAAGAGGAATCAGCCCTTTCAGGCTCCCTCTGGCTCTAAGCCAGGCTCAGAACCCTCTGGTTGTGCCATTGCCACTGGGCTGGAGCCACCAGCTCCATGGTGAGGAGGGAGGATCTGCCTGGATATGGGTTTAGCATCATAATGTCCAGCTGTGGTTGTCTCACTGCCCCTCCTGGTTGCAAGCTGGCCATGATGGTGCTTCCCTGCCTCCTTCATGTTCCCACAGGGAAAACCTTCCTTGGGCTCGTAAGGATTATTTGTATCCCCCTCTCTGTCACGGCGTGGCAAAGGGTTTTGCAGGAGAAGGGAGGGATCACTCATCCCTCCTAATGACCTACGAGGAGACCAAGGCACAGAGGAGGTTCAGTGATGGATGAGCTCAGTTGTGGTCCCTGACAGGCCCTCATGCCCGTGCAACAACCAGGCAGTGACATCTGCTGCCACCGCCAGATGGGATGGAGCTTTCCCTACGAGGAACCATCCTTGTAACACAGTTTTCTGAAAAACTGCAGGATGGATTCTCCCTTCCCCACCCAGAGAAGCAGCTCACAAGAAATCACCGCTGCTGCCTCAGGAAAGCAGGGAGAGGGCAAAGATCCACTCGTGGATCAGCCAACACTCCCCCAGCCCACGTCAAAACCTCACAGCACAAGATTTTTACCCTGATCAATGTTTCCCAGACGCTGCTTTGAAACCTTTTCCTCAATTAACCCAACCAGGCAGGACCTTCCTGAGCAAACCCACGACAGGTTTTTGATACCGGAGTGGTTTTCAGGACTCGGTCGGGGAAAGAAGCTGCCCAAGACAAGAAACTGGGGCAGCACCCGAGAGGCACTGATGGAAATAGAGAATGTGCTGAGCAGGGTTCCCAATCTGCTGCAGGGACACAGCAGGCAGCGGCCCCAGCCCTGCTAATTCGGGATGAGGAGGGCACCTTCACTGCCATCACCTGCACAACCAGCAGAATAACTGGGCTGAGGACCAGCACTATGCCCTGACAGGAGGTTTAGGGCATGAATCATCTCTTTTTTTTCTCCTCTAGCAAACGCACGAGATAGAACAAGGCTGAGAAGGCTGGATGAGGGATGCAGGCAGCTCCTGAAGCAGGAGCAGAGCTTGCTGTGAGCATGGCAGGAGGCAGCCCAAGGAAGGCAGCCCCACCATCGCTTGGGGCCAGGGTGCAGAGATTGTTTGGGCCAAACAGGGAGCAGCAGCAGAAAAACAGCTCCGAGCAAGCACGGGATCAACATTTTCTGCGTGGTTTGAACGCTCCATGACTTTTGACCTAAGATTAAATCTAGTGTGTAACTGGTGGTTATATATTGAGTCATATGAGCAGGCTAATCGCAGGAACCCCACGTTCTCCAAACAACCTGGGCCCCACCAGGGCCAGCAGCAAACCGCTCACGTTTTCTATCTGGAGCACCCCGCGGCTCCTGCATCATCCTTTTAATTCAACACTTGACAAAGCATTTTTTTCTGTCCCACCAGTATGTCCAGCCCAGAACAAAACAAACCCAGCGACGCCAAGCCCAAAGAAACCAGATTCCCCAGGAAGTTTGGCCGTTCAGTGGCTGCTCTGGTGTCTAGTAAAGGGCTGGGCTCAGGCTGCGGCGTTTTTCTCAGCAGGAGCTGTCTCTCTTCTCCATCAGCAATTCTAGTGATGTGCATAGAAATAGCCTTTTGACTTCTACCTCTGTGCAATTTCGGGTGAAAATGAGCGCCGGGCTTGGAAAACACTGGCAGGGGGTGAGTGGCAGGGAAATGGGCTCTCCCAGGGTGCGATGCCCGCCCCGATACCCCCTGGGAAGGCAGGAGGGCTTGGCACAGCCTGGCCCTGGCTCTCCCCAAACTCATTTTTAGCCATTTGCACCTCCCTTCCCTTTCCTGAAGGCTGCGGGAGGCTGAACCAATTCACCTCTCCCGGAGAGCCCGGGTGAGAGCCATGAAAGGTTGTTATCAGCAGCAGTGATCGAGTAATAGTGCTGTGAGTACAACCCTGCGGGCTCCCCGGGGTGTTTCCCAGCTCTGGTGACGACTGGGATGGGGCTGGCACAGCCCGGGTGTGCTGGAGCCCTTTGCTCAGGCAGGCTGGGCAGTGGGGACAGCCTCAGGAGGACCCAAAACCAGGGGAGAACCCAAAGCGGGGCTGATCCAAGGTCTGCCCAGGTTTCTGAAAGGCTCCAGAGAGTGGGAAGTGGGTTGAGAGGAGTTTGGGGTGTGAGGGGTCCCCACAGGTCAGCAAGGCAATGAGGGATGCACGAGGGGAATGGGGTGAGGGTCCCACCACCCTGGATCTCTGGGCTGTGGGAAGAGACACCCGGCTCTTTGCAGCTGGGATAAATGAAGGCTAAATAATCTCTTTTTCCCCCTGTAATAACTCACTGGCTTTCTGAAACCCCGTGGGAAGAGTATGACCTCAGCATGGGCTGGTTGTGTGTCTGGCCACACTGGTACAGAGATGCTTAAGAGACTTTTCTTCACCAGAGGCTCTTTGGAAGGCCAGTCACTGTCCCTGACTGTCCCAGGAGGAGGACACCTCAACCTTGGCTTCATAAGGGGGGCAGCCCCATCCTGGTGGCCTCAGGACCCTCCTGAGATGCAGTGGAAGATGGTGGTCCCCAGCAATCCCCCAGCCAGCACTGGTTTTGGTGTGATTCCATCTGCCCCATCACCCCAGGTGTCCCCCAGTTGATGGCACCTCCCAACCCTGCACACCCAATCCCACCACAGGGATCTCCTCATGTCTCCTTGTGCCCTGCCCCACCTCTCCAGTAAGATGCCCAGCTTCTTACTGGTTTGAACTGGTGCAGGCATCAGCCTTGGGCTTTCACCTGCTCTCAGCAAGGTTCTGCACCACTTTGCAGCGAAAATAAAGAATCAGCTGGAGGGGAAAAAATACGTGGTTAGTAAACAGAGCTGAACAACCACAGACCTCTCACCTAGGAGAGGAGGAGGAGGGCAAGGAGAGTGGAGGATTTCGACACCCTGCAGAAGACAAGATGCTTTTTATTCCCTGGTCTGGGTGCCAGCCCTCCCCGTGCTGCCCCACATGCGGGGGGGGCTGTTTGGTCTGGCCCCGGAGCTCGGAGCTGATAAGGAGGAGCCGAGTGGGAAGGGAGCGGAGGCGGCCGAGGGCCAAGGGGAAGTGGTTGAGGTTTGAGGTTGGCTCTTGGCTCTTGTTTTGCAGAGGAGGGTGATGCTGCAAGGAGAAGAGGTGCCTGGAGGATGTCCCAGGTTGCTCAGCAGCCACTTATTTCCACAGCCTCTTTGCTTTGCTGCATTTCATAGAATCATCAAATCATCAGGGTTGGAAGGGACCTCAAAGATCATCTAGTCCCAACCCCCCTGCCATGGGCAGGGACACCTCCCACTACATCAGTTGCTCACAGCCCCATCCAGCCTGGCCTTCAACATGTCCAGGGATGGGGCTTCCAGCACCTCTCTGGGCAACCTGGGCCAGTGTCTCCCCACCCTCCTGGGCAAGAACTTCTTTCTAAGGTCTCATCTGAATATACCCACCTCCAGTTTTGACCCATTCCCCCCAGTCCTACCACTACCCAACATCCTAAAAAGTCCCTCCCCAGCTTTCTTGTAGTCCCCTTTAAATACTGGATATTTCTCAGTTGGTTTCCCTGAATTCTGCTACTCACCCCCATCTGCATTGCCTTGGGTCACCCAGTGTCCCTCCTGGCAGTGCCAGCTCCCACCACATCCCTCCTGGCTGGGGTCAGGGGAGGAAAAATCCCTGAATTAGAGGCAAAAAATTGGCATTTTAAACCTTCGCATTTGTTTTTTTTCCCAGGAGAGGGATGGGTGACTCTGAACACACGCACCCTGTCACCTGTGTTATGTCATCTCTGTCCCCAGGGCTCTGCCAGGTAAGGTCACACCAGGACAGTCCTGCTGCTGGATTCCTTCAGTGCTGGCTGCGGTGGCTCCATCCCACTCCACCTCCAGCATAAATCATGGAGAGCTACAAACCCCTGCCAGCCCTCAGGGAGCCATCCCCGGGGAGGGCACCGGTTCAACCCTGAGGCAGCAAAACCAAAGATCATGTTTTCCACAGGGTGGACGTTACCCATGGGCACCAACCCAAGAACCCAGAGCAAGGAGGTGCTGGCACCATGGCACCGATCCAGCCCGACCCGTGCAGGGACCACTCGGGGCCAAACTTTTGGCAGAGCAGATGTTCCCAGCCAGATTTCCAGCTGATTCAGCTCCTGTGGGAATCCTCAGGCCAGCACAAGGAAAAAGGGGCTCATTGGGGGGGGAAATATGGAGAGTTGGGGGGTTCAAGGCAATTCCGGGTGTTACTGTGCTGGGGAGGGGCTGTGGCCAAAGGGGACAGGGACAGAGCTGCCCCAAGGGGGGTGCCTGCTCCTTCTCCAGCCCCAGCTCCTGTTCTCAGCCCCATAGTGGCTCCTGAGCTCTGCCAGCAGGATTTGGGGACAATTTGGGGACAAACACCACAGGACACACCAACAGCCTCACGCTGGCTTTCTGTGGCACAAGCAGTTGAGAATGGGCTTTATTTTTCCTAGTGAAATAATCATATAGTGACATATCCTCATTTCTCCTATTTTACCTGGAAATCTTAATTTTCTTTAAAAAAACCCCTTTGTTCCCTGCTGTGACAGCTGCCCCAGAAAGCCCAAGCCTGCAAAGGGTGGCATGAATTTGTCCCTTACCAATATCAAACAGGCTCTGGGCACTGAGAGGGCTCCCAGGGGGTCACTGAGCACATCCCAGGGATTTTCTGGGAAGTGCTGGAGGAGCCAGCAGCGATTGCCACGTGCACCAACAGGGCCCTGGCCCGTGTCACTTCTCATCACTGGCAAACTCCTCAATCTCTTCCACGGAAACCCAGCAGATTATTTCTCATTTGTGGGTGTGGGAGGCTGATAAGGAACAGGGTTGGGAAGCAGAGAATCGCTGAGTTTTTTGTCCTGGGGGCTGGTGGTGGGTGCCAGCGAGGTGCCAGCTCCCCACTGGCTCTGGGGGGATGTGGTGATTTGCCTTTTTCTGCTAGAAATAGCCACAGCAGAGCAAAAATACCATCCTCTGCTGCCCCTTTGCCTTGTGGTTGATATACCGAGCAGCAGACCAGTGCCAGCCATTGTGCACCTCAAGAGCATCTTCCTGATTTTGGTGGTGCAGGGTCATATTGTCCCTAATTCCTGAGACTTGACAGGGTCATATTGACCCTAATTCCTGTGACTTGACCGTCCCAGGTTCCTGGGTAAGGACCAGTTGACCCTGCTCGTGGGGTCAACCCCATTTTTCCCCGTGTGATGGGCACAACCATGGCCTTGCCCCAAGCCACAGCTTCTCCCTGCCCTCCTGTCCCCACAGCACAGCCCAGGGGTGCTGGCCAGGGGCTGCTTAGTGGGTTTTAGGGGTGAGACAAGGTGGGGGCACCCACATTCCTCATACCTTGGTTTTCTAGTCCAGTGCCCAGCACCAGCGAGGGCAACAGTCACAGTTTGCACCGAGCAGCAGCACAAACTCCCTGACCTCCCCGGGGCTCACCAGGCACATGAGCTGTGCTGAGAGCCAGGGGGGCTTCCAGTGAAGGTTGTCCCTTTGCCAGGGCCACTCATCCTCACTGGTGGCCCTGGGGGAGCACCCCCAGCTAGCCTGGCTGCAGGGAAAGCTTTGGGATCTGCTGCTGAAGGACAGAGCAAGGGTGCAGCAAGGCCCCTGTCACAATTCAGGGTGTCAGAGCCTGGTGCTCCCCCAGCCCCAAGACAGCCAGGCTGTCCTAACATCCCAGGAACAGCCCGAAGGTCCCGTTCCAGCTCCTGAACTGAAAACAAAAGTGCAGCTTGTTCCCATCCTGTTTTTAAAGCCAGAAAGGTCGGGGCTGCAGGAGCCCTGCCAGGCTGGGCAGCTCTGCCAGCTCCTGCCCCGAGCTGCACACGTGTGGGGCCCGATGTGTGCTGCTGCTCCTGCAGCTCCAGCCTGGGCACCCCTCCAAAAGACCCTGTTTTAAAAGCCTTGCCCCAAATTCACACTCTCATCCCTGCTCCCTGCACTGTGTGGGGAGAGGGAAGGGGAGATGGGTGGGATGCTGCATCCAGGAGGATCACACCATGGACGCCACTGTGCCCAGCGTGGTCCCAAAGCATCCAAAGCCCTGCTGCAAAATTCCTGGGATCTGCCCTGTCAACACAAAGGGATTTCCTAATTCACCTCCAGATGCCTCAAGCCCCTTTGTTCTTGTTAGGGCCATTTTTAGAGGGATTGGTGCTGCCAGCATCAAGGGCTTCATGGGCAGCCCTCCTGCTGGGGTGGGCTGGGGAGAAAAGTAAAGGGTCCACGTGGCAGGAACAGCAGCATGGTCCTGCCATGGCCATGCCAGGCTCTGAGCTACCCCTTCATCCCCCTGCCTGGTGTCTGAGTGTGTTGTGTGTGCTCAGTGGAGATTATTAGCAAAGAAAATTGTTACACACAGGGCCAGGAGCTCAAGGGACACATGAGTGCTGCTGTCACTTGGAAATCAATCCCAGCCACCCACCCAAGCTGAGTTTCCTCCAGCCCAGCTTCAAACAACTGCAGTTTCTTCCACTGGGGAGGAAGAGGAGGTCTGGACAGGGTGGGTGCTGGTCCTGCTCCAGCACTGGGTGGCTGCTCCTGGCCTGGGGCTCTGTGGGACTCACCCTCCAGATCCCAGAGCAAACAGCTGCCTCTGTAGCCGAGCCCTGGGAGGAAAATCCTGCACTGGAGGAGGAGGCAGGGCTGGGCTTCAGAGCCAGAACTGGAGGAGGCTGGGAGGACACTGTTGAGGGGCATCATGACCTGCCTACCTCTCATATCCAGGAGTGAGGAGGAGGTACAGGGACCTCTGAGCTGAGCAGGCAAAGCTGTTTACACACCATGACATTATGATTATTAAGGATAGTTGCCCTGCCTGACCCTGCAGCAAGCAGAGCACTTTGGGGGAGCTGGGAGCAGCACACCCAACAGCCACCACCATCCCTCCCAGCACTCTGTGTCCCCAGGACAGCTTTGGCATTCTTGCTGACTCAACCCAGCAGGGTATTGACATTCATCCTGACCTTTCAAATCACAAGGATGTTCTGTCCTTCTCAGCCAAGTACAGCCTGGATACCCTGTGGGTGGATTATACTGTATATACAGTGGCTGCAAAGATGGAGCTGGCACAAGAGAAGCTTGTTTCTGTGCTTGCAGGGGTGGGATGAGAGAGAGGAGCTGCTGCCAGCACCCACATTTCCCCCTGGGATGCCCCAGTGGATGGGACACACTAAGGGGGAAGGATGGTGGTGGTGGTTGGTTTGGTTGAGGGGAGATGTCCTGCAAAAGCAGGAGCTGCAGCTTGGTCAAGTGGCCACCCCCTTGCCACCAGCTCCAGAGGTGCTGCTCTCAGCTTCCTGCAATTCCTTTACTCCAGCTAATTCCTCCTTTTGCTTTGCAACAACATGAAGAACTGCAATTAGGAGACAACACACAAAACCAGCCATAAGGGCCCAGCTGGCTCCTGAGGATGGTGCTTTCCCTCTCAGCTACCCACAAACCCCATTCTGGGCAGTGACAGGGGCTCTTTCAGTGCCAAACACATCCCCCAGCCCCTAAAACTTGAACTGATAGGAAAGGCAGCGAGTTGCAGTTCCCAAAAGTGGTACATATGGTCACCAACAGAACAAGTGCTAAATTAGGATCTTCACCCCTCAAGCATCCCCATTCACGGCACACATCAAATCCCATACTCTGGGATAACAACCCTGGCAGGGTGCAGGTTGCTTGGAGTTGAAGGACTCATCCCCACCATCCCTTCCCCTGGGAGCTGGAGAAGGTCCCTGGTCAGGGAGCTGTCAGGAGGTTTTGGCAGAGGGCTCCCAGCAATCAGGCTTTGCTGTGGGGCTGGCTCCAGCCAAGGCTGCCATGGCCCAGATCTGGTCACCCCACAGCCCCACGGCGCCAGGCAGGCTGACGGCTTCATGCTCCCAGCCCTGATGAGCTGCTTATCTCTCCCCTCTCCTGCCCCTGACGCATTTTTTTCCTCTTTCTCCTTTCCCAGCCAGCTCGAAGGACTCTTATCTCAAGCCCCAAATCACCAAGGCACGCTCGGCAGCATCCTTTGCAACATATTTCCAGGGCCTTGTGCACAGTATTAGGAACACAAGTGACAGCCAGGCAGGAAAACCCTTTTTTCTTACATCTTTAGGCCACATTGATGTCCTCAACCCCCCTCCACCAGCCAAGGCTTAGTCACAGGGTATAGGCAGCAGAGCATGGACCCCCATTGCCTCCTCACTGCTGGGCTGTGCCCATGCAACCTCTGGAGCAGGGGAGCAAAAATGGTGTTTGAAAGCTTCTGCAAGCCCAAGGAGCCTGGAGGGTTAATTTGAGGGTTTACACTTAGAATCATAGAATGTTTGAGGCTGGAAGGGACCTCTAGAGGTCATCTGGTCCAACCTCCCTACACAAGCAGGGACATCTCTACCTAGGGCAGGCTGCTCAGAGCCCCATCAAGCCTGAACTTGACAGTCATGGTCTCTGGAGAATAAGTAGAAGACAAGTGAGGTGTGGAGCCTAAGGCTGGGCTGGGAGCTGTGGGATGGGTTTAGGTGGGGTGGGGTGGGACAGGACAGACAGGATAGGCAGCATCTGCTGATGCTACCCTAAAAAATTGCATGTTTGTGAACACGAGAGCAGCTGGGAGCTGTGGGGTGGGATGGATGGAATGGGGTGGGATGAGGTGATGCTGCTGATGCTGCCCCAAAACTTAGTATTTGTGAGCATAAGCAGAAGGAGGCTCCTGCAGCTGCCTACTCAGTACATGGTGTGGCACAGAGCATCACCAGCAGCCATGCCAGGTGCTGGATGGGTGAAGGGCTGTGCTCTTGGTGTGCTCAAATGCTCACTCCTGCTGCCAAGGGAGCCTTGTGCATCAGAGCAGCCTCAGCTGTGGTCAGCTCTGCCTGGGAGGTGGAGGGTTCCTGGGTCTTGTTGGTGGAAGAGAAATCAATGCCCAGGCAGGGGTTTCTGCCACGTGGCTGGTTCATCCACCCTGTTGGTGGGTGACCTGGGAGTGTGACATTTGCTGTGGTCTCAGCCTGGGCTGTGTGTCTCTTCAGCATGGAGCAGGTTTGCTGGTCCAGCAGTGGCAAGCCCTGATCTCTGCAATGGCATCAATCAAAATGAGGGACAGCACCAGCCCAGGAGCAACGTGGTGTGTTGGAGAACACACACAGCTCATTACACTGACCTGTGACCGTGCACTGTAAATGTGATTCCTTGATTTGTAAGCAGAGGAGGTTTCTCTGCTCATCTGCCAGCTCCCCTCACTGCAATCACTTGGTCTACAAGCCTGTTAGTTGGTTTAAAACATTACAAAATTCAGCAAAGTGAATAAAAGAGGGATCTCAGAGATCCCCCATCCTCCAGAGGTCATGGACACCAGCACCTGTGTGAAGGAGAGGTTCAAACCCTCACCGGGGGAAGGAGCCCAGCAGGTCAGCAGGGAAATGGACCCTTGGGTTCCTGGCATGGGAGTAGCTCTGTGCACACACACATGTTCACATGGATGCACATATATGTATGTTTGTGTACATCCATGTGCACCTCCAGCCCTCTGCATCCCACTGGACAATGGTGCGTCCAGGTGGGAGAAGCCCCTTTGGAGACACAGCTCCCTGAGGTTTTGGCATAGCCAAAAATCCCACATTTGCAATGCTCCCATGTCCCCTTGGGAATAGTCTCTGGCCCACACCTTGTCCCAGATGACCCTTGCACACTGGTGGTGCTGTCAGTGAGGACTTTGCTTCGAGTGGCTGGATCCAGCCTGGCTCAGCCTTTCCTGGCTCAGAGGAGCCGCTTTCCGCCCCTGAAATAGCAACTCGGATGATGCTCTTGGCAGCTGGGGATGGTGATGATGCAAAATGCTCATTATCCAGCAGGAACAATCAGACTTATGGCAATTATCTCCACAGTTGCTGAGAGATGCTGGAATGGGCCAGCCAGCAGCCAGCTCCTGGTGTCAGCCCTGGGCAGGAGGGACACGGTGACCAGCCCTGCCAGGAGCTGCTGCTGCCCTGGAGGATCAGGGTTTGCTTTTCCCCTCTGACATTGTTTGAAAACTTCTCTTGATGCTGCTAGAATGAAGCAAGCCCTGCTCCTGACAGCTCCTCAGAGCCCAAACCCCAAACCAACCCCAGTCCAATAAATGATAAATCAGAGTGTGGCTGGGATGGTGAGAAAGCTTTTGGGGTGGATGGGATGTGGCTGAGAACCAGATCACCAGCCAGTGCCTGAGGGGTAACCAAACATTCTACGAGCAGCCTGACCTAGCTAGAGGTGTCCCTGCTTATTGTAGGGGGGCTGGACTAGATGAGCTTTAAAGTTCTCTTCCAACCCAATACATTCTATGAGTCTATGAGTGAGGGAATGGAGCTGGAGGGATGCCTGGAGCCTCTAGGAAACTCAGGCCACCTTCTGTTGAAAGCTTTGAGGCAGGAATGCCACCATATCCCAGCCTTGTTTGTGCAAAAATTCCTAGGAAAGTTTATCTGCCTGGTCAGCAAAACCTCTCTGACACACTTTGTTTATTAGCAGCTAAACATTAACCCCTTGGCAAACAGGGCTCCTTGGGGCTGGGGACACCTGACCCTGACAAACCATCCCACGAGCTGACAGCCCCCAAAAGCAGGACAAGCTGCTCCAGGAGGAAGGGATGGCAGCCAAAGACCAGGAGGAAGGCTCATCAAAACACTGCTCTTGCCATGGCCCCACAGAAATGCACCTTTTCCCAGGTTAGAGATGGATTAAATGGTTTCTTGCTGGAGCTCAATGGAGACTTCTCCATCTCCAAGCACCTTGATCTGCAAGAGATGCATCTCCCATGACGCCAGCACTGCCCCAGAAACCCACTGTCCTGGCATATAGAATTGTATTCTTCAAGGACACCTAATTCATCTTCAAAGCCCATGGAAAATGTGTCTGTTTTCAGTAATTAGGCCAATTACAGCAAAATTATATTAGCTATTCGAGCAAAGGGCAGGCTAGAATCTGAACCTGGTGCCTTTTCAGTGGTGGCAAAATGAAATCCAAACAAAGTTCCTTTCCTCTCCCTCGGTGTTCAGTAAGCAGAGAGCAACACTTTGAAGTGCTCAAACATCAGGTAATGGCTTTTCCTGCCACACTTGAAGGGAACCTGACAAACACACAAACAAAACCTGACCCACTTTAGCAGAGGCATAACCACACCAAGAAAGGGAGCACGGATTTCAGTGAAGTCCTTAATGTGGCCCCATTAGCAAGTCTCTGCCACCTGCATCCTGGTAAATTTATCAGGACAAATCTGTCCCCTGAACAGAGTGTGCTGTGATGCCCACGCTGGGCTCACACACAGGGCAGTGCTGCTCTGGGACCCATGGGCATTGGGGTGTGCACCAGGGTGTATGAGCACAGGGATGCACATAGGGATGTACAAAAGGATGCACATGGAGATGCACGAGCACAGGGATGTACAAAGGGATGCCCAAGCACAGGGATGCCCATACACACACCACAGGGATGCCGAGCACTGGGATACACATAAGGATGCCCACAGGGATGCCCGAGCACAGGAATGTGTGAGCACATGGATGCAGGAGCACAGGGATGCCCAGAGGGATGCACACACACACCACAGGGATGCAAGAACACAGGGATGCCCACAAAGATGCCCACAGGGATGTGTGAGCACATGGATGCCCACAGGGATGCCCACACACACCACAGGGATGCACGAGCACAGGGATGCCCACAGAGATGTATACAGGGATGCCCGAGCACTGGGATACACATAAGGATGCCTGAGCACAGGAATGTATGAGCACACGGATGCCCAGAGGAATGTCCAAGCACAGTGATGGCCACAGGGATGCACACAGAGGGATGCCCAAGCACAGGGATGCACATAAGGATGCTGACAGGGACGTCCAAGCATAGGAATGTGTGAGCACAGGGATGCACGAGCACAGGGACGCCCACAAAGATATACAAAGGGATGCCTGAGCACAGGGATGCACATAAGGATGCCCACAGAGATGTACAAAGGGATGCCCAAGCACAGGAATGTGGGAGCACACGGATGCAGGAGCACAGGGATGCCCACAGGGATGCCCCCTGATGCACACACAGGGATGCCCAAGCAGAGGGATGCTCAGTGATGCCCACAGGGACGCACCCGTGCCAGCTCCAGCACTTTCCCAACATGCAGGATGTACATCTGGGAGGCAAGGGAAGATCTTTCCCCAGGCCAGGCTCTGCTGCTGGCTCTTGCAGCACCACTTCAAGGCCAGGATTGCGCAGGAGGAGCAGGAGCTGCCTCGTGTGTCTCCTGGCACGTGTTGTGGGGCTCCCTCTCGTCTGTCAACACCGCCCAGGCCGTTCTGAGTCACCACGGCCAAGAGCCAGCAGGGACCTGGGCTGGGTTTGCCCAGTGGTAACAAGGGCACTTCTCTTCAGGGGTGAGCTTCCTTGGGGACACCCCAAACCTACACTCTAAGCTCCTGCCTTGTGACTTTTACTCCTAGAAACAGGCTGGAATCCTGGTGGGATCCTACAGGGACCGGTGGCTCCCAGAACCCACCACCCCAGGATGTCCCACGGGCACGGTGCTGCCCAAGGCAGAGTGTGAGCTCCAGAACTGCTTGTGCCCAGCGAAGGGCCAGGCTGGGGGCTGGGGCTGACCCTGCTGTGGCTCTTCCTGGATCCCTGCTTCTGCGTAGTCAACCTTGCACAAGCACACACACCACCTCAGGTGCCCCCCCAAGGGTGGCACACAGCCTGGGCCAGCCTCCCTGTTTGCTCAGTGGTGGGGTGGCATCAGTGAACGTCACAGGACTGCTGGACACTCCCCGTGCCCTTGAATCATCCCCACTCCCATCCCCCAAGGCTCGATGCACTGGCCTTCACAGCCAGGTCACTGCCCTGCAGCTCTGACACCCAACCTGGAGCTGCAAGCTTGGCCAAAGCTCCTGGGCCACCTCTTGTCCCATGGCCCAGGGAGCCCAGCAAACAGGACGGAGCCTGGGCCAACAGCCCTTGTCCCCACCTGTGCTGCCAGCTCTTCTTCCTCAGGCCAACACCAACCTCAGCAACATCCCCTCAGCATAACTTCATCTTTTCCTCTTCATCTGTTTGCTCTTCTCTGCCTCAAATCAGCCAAGGGGGAACACAACACAGAGCTCAGCAAGCTGCCCACAAGGGGAACTCTCTTCTGCTGACCACAGCCAAGAGCTGGAGCTGCAACTTCTCACTCCTATCACCCCATCCCAGGTGTCCACGACCCTGACAACATCTTCCCAGCTCAGCAATACAGACTTAAACACAAGACTTAAATAGAAAATTCAGTGTGAGAGCAGGAGAGAGATAAAAGTTCAACCTGGTGATAGCCACATAGTAAAAAGTGTTAACTGGTGGCAACAGCACAAGCTCCAGATGGTCCAGCAGTGAGAAGAGGAACCCAGAGAAATGCCAGATCATCAATATAAAAGAAGTTATTGTAAGTAAATGGTGAAAAGCACAGAGTCACTGGGTTCTGAATTACATAACTGGTGGTAAATCCCTCACAAGTTATCTTTGGAAGCAGACAAGAGGAGCAATTAATATAGAAATGACAGGAAAAAAGAAAATAATAATATTGGTATCATAAAGGAAACGGGCGGTAACAAAAGAGGCCCTGGACAAGGGTTATTTATCAGCTGGATTTTAGGACAATGGGGTAACCAAATGTTTGGATGAGCAATGAATGTATGTGATGCTTTAAGATGCAGGAGAACTGATGGTTTGGAGACATCTGCACATTTCAGCAAAGGATTTATACAACCAGTGAGAACAGGTTGATCATGTGCACTTCAGGTTTATCATCAAAATCCAGGGGGAATTATTCTTTTCATTCAACACAAAGCATCTTTGTTCCTGCTGTAGCTGCCTCACTAGGAGTCTGCATTGGTTGCTCATTCAAACCTTGTCTGCATGTCCCAGATCACATCTTCTTCAGGACAAGAGGTGATGGCCTCAAGTTGCCCCAGGGGAGGTTTAGATTGGACATTAGGAAGAAGTTCTTTACTTCAAGAGTGGTCAGGGACTGGGACAGGCTGCCCAGGGAGGTGGTGGAGTCTCCATCCCTGGAGGGGTTTGAAAACGAGCAGATATGGTGCTTCAAGACATGGTCTAGGGATCAGGGAGATGTTGGGCAAAGGTTGGACTTGATCCTAGAGAACCTGAATGGTTCTATGATCTTCTTTTCCCTGCCAGCTGAGTCTCAGTCCTCCCTGCTGTCCTCACTAGGACATGGCCACACTGCCACAGCACAGACACAGCTCAACCTTACACAGGTTGACATTCAAATGGTGACCACCCACCCTCATCCCACCAATCCACCAGCACCTTCAGTGATGGAGGAGCCTGACAAACCACAGCCCTATTGCAAAACAACAAGGTGAGAGGCAGGGAGGAATATCAGCCAGCCAGAGTTCTGTGTTCCAGCTGCTGTGGGAACACCTGACCCAAAATGGGAATTAAATGGCACAAAGAGCTGCTGATTGACAGTGCTTCAGGCACAGCTGGATGGTATCTGCCTTTTGTCACCTGCCCTAATGACTGCCAGGCATCCAGCAGCTCAACAATTTGCCACCCTCCTCCCTCCAGGCCAGGGGAGAGTTAAAACCAGCCCAGCACAGAGCAAAGCAGCCCCCACGGAGCCTGAATCAAGTCTCGCTTTAGAAGCAGCCCATAAAATGTGACAGAAATGAGCCTCTTGAAGAACACACCCCACGTGAAGGAACACAGCATCCTGTACCTCCTGCTTGGCCATAAATACCACCAGCATCCCCACAGGGATCTGCTCAGCAGGACCTGAGCTCCTCTGCACATTCCAGCACCAGCACCCGAGCTGGGATCTATTCGTGACAGGAGGAATAAAGTGAGCAATTGCATCTGCTATATTTAGAGCAAACAGCCAATACTGCCCGTGCTTAAATGGTTACCAGTACTCTCCTTTGATACATAAATAGCCTCTGTTTGCTTTCTGAAATTGATTTAAAAAAAGGAAATTGCCTTCCCAGTCACCCTCAGCCCTTAACTGTTGAGCCTGTTTCAAAGGGAAAAATTAAACTATGTATGTTGTCTAAGCTAAGTCAGGAGGAAAAACTCCTGGCTGTGGCTGGTATTATTAGCACTGCAATTTGTGTGTTAGCAGAGGGGTTTAAACACAGCAGTGAGATAAACTGAGGCTGTTTGATGCAGAGAGGGATCATCCTTCACCTCCCTGCCTCGACCACACACCATCTCAAGCCTCCTCTTTCACCCCCAGGTCACACCTGAGCCCCATTTCTTCTCCATCTCCCAGTTTCACAGCAGTCCCAGCCCCAACACCAGGTTTCTGCCCCTTTTCCTCCAGATTCCTCCAGTTTCAAGCCCAGGCTCTCAGCCAACACTCCAGTTTGTGCTCCATCTGATGTCAGACACGCTTCCTCCCTCCACAGAAACCCCGGTCCCACATAAGCATCTTTGAGGCACTAAGACCACGTCTCCAGCACTCACCCCCTCGACATATTGTCTCCAGTTGCATTAAAGCCAAGCTAAGGACACCAACTCATGAAGAAACCACATTGGGAGGCTGGGACCTAAACCAGACAGTGACACCCTGCTGTGGTTATCGTTTTAACACAGAATAAAGTGATATTTCCCCTAAGATTTGGCTCGAAAGGGAGGGATACATGCAGGCTTGGGAGCCACTGCCAGGATAGTATGGGATGGCTCCCGGGATCCCTTCTCCTTGCCCATGCAAGACCTCATGCTCCTTCCTTCAACCTCCCACCTCCTGCATGGGGCTGGGGTAGGAGAGTGAATTGCTGAGGGGTCATGGGGGAACAGACCAAGCTCAAGCTCAGGCCCAGCCCCAATCCCAACCCCAGCTCAGACCCAGACCAGGCTCAGGCCTGAGCTTGAGCTCAAGAAAAAGCCCATCCCAGACCCCAGTGCAGACCCAGCCCCAAGCTCAGGGGAAGGCCGAGCCCTGGTCTAAACTGAGCTCTTCAGCCATCCCAAGCCTCGCCGCAGGCCCAGGCCAAGCCCCAACTCCTACCCAGCCCCGGCCCAGGCCCAGGCTGATCCCCGGTCCCCAGCTCTGCGGAAGGCCCAGGCAGACGGGGCGGTTCGGGGAGGCACTACCGAGCTCCGCCCCGCTGCTGCTCCGTCACTGCGCCGCGCCGCGGCCGCCGGCCCGGGCCCGGC
>VYZX01001584.1:0-19178 GCA_013401335.1 Brachypteracias leptosomus | reverse complement strand
AAAAAAAAAAAAAAGAAAGAAATTCCAGAAAGCTTCTACTGAGGTCAACAGAAAAATTCCCATTGGCTTTAAGCTGGACTATATACTTCAAGCTCTACAAGGTGTCTAAGGCAGACTTGGTCCATGACTCATATTTGATTGAAGACTAGGAAGCATTTCAGAAATCACTACAGAACCAAATAAAGAAGGTATACATTATGCATCTAGGTCTCAAAATGGGAGCAAGAAGCTGATAGACATCAAAGGGAAAAAAGAATCCAGTTATCTAGTCATCTAAAAGATGAACCTGTGTCCTGCATGTCAAGCATGTTAGAGATATGTCACTGAAGCAGCTCAGAAGTGCATTTTTGCTTTATTCTCATATGACATTGCTGAAATATTACTGAAGTATGAAATATTAATGAAATTATATTCATGATGTCCATTTCAGACAAATTGCAAGAGACGAATAGAATGCATTTTCCTAGTATTTCTAATCAGGAATTTAAGAGAAGCTATTGTACGTGTTCCTCAGTCCAGCATAATATCCTGTGTGGATTTTTTGTGGTTTTTTTGCACAAGAACAGTCCATGATAAATTGTTTGTTACCCACAAGCAGAAGAAGTAGCTTGAAGATAGTCCGAAGCTGGAGTGTGTGTGCATTTTGCAAGGCAGAATTAAAAAGAATCTTTCCCTGTTCCTCCATACAGAACCTTAGGAAATCGGATTCCTTTGCAACAAGGGCATCTGTGTGGCCATTGCCTCTGTCTACGCTAGCGTTCACAGCTGAAAGAGACTTAAGATAGAGACATGGGGGCAAGCTAACCCAAATGCCTGGGGATATAATGGACCACAGACTATGCCCTTTTTTAAGCTAATGTTCTGGCTCTGTATCTTGGGAGATCTGGAAAACCCTATTTTTAAGACCCTATACTGATTCTAACATAAGAATTTTGAAGAAAAGTGTTTTCAGATCTTAAAGCTTAATTTATTTAAGCTTAATTAAAATTCTGAACCACCCAGATAGACATGGCATCTGGATTCCTGCAGAGCATGTAAAAATGCCAGTCTAATACCCTTTTGCCCATTTTCAGTAGTTTAAAAATATTTTTTTTTCTTCAGCCTGCTTCTTCCCCATGCCCAGTGAAAAGGCATCTAAAATACTTTAGCACGAGAGTCTTCTGTATTCCAGGGTATGTGTTTACCTCCATGTAAATATTCCTTAGAAATTACAGTACGTATCACTCTAATTATCTGTGGTGGGTTTACCCTGGCTGGGTGCCCGGTGCCCACCCCTNNNNGTGAGCACTGATAGTCATAACAAAGGTGTGTGTTATCAACACTCTCTGGGTCCTAGGGCTGCATGAGGAAAATCAGCTCAGACAGACCCACTACATTATCTTTCCCTGACTTTCATTGCAGTCAGTTTTCCAAAGCACCATTTCATATATTGTAAATTGAAGGCACCCAGAAGATTTTCCAATCTTCCAGCCAATAACCTTACCATCACTGGATGGAGACTTTTTTTTACCTCTAACTCTTTTGCTTTAGTCCTGAAGAATGTGACTCTTCCCTTAAATCTTTGCAGTTCTCTGAAACCCATCATATTGTACAAATTCATGAAATTTCAAATTTGTGGCCTACAAAGAGGGGAAATAAGACTATTAGACAATCAAACTGAGATAAAAGCCCCACGGAGTAGCAACCTGGAAAGTTTGCTTAATGGTCTTTATTTACCACAGTTCTAGCTAACCAGACAGTTAGAAACTGCCTCCATGATGTCTGAAAACCAAGAGAAAAGGGTTAACTGGTAAAGAGGATGGAGAATGTCGTAGAGCAATTTCAGGCCTATAAAAGCAATAATACTGTTGGTCATCAGTTAGCAAGTTGTGGGATCCAAAAAGAAATGCGTTCCAGAAACAGGACAAAGTAAGCCAAGACCTCCTTTTCCTCTCCTATAGGAGAAATGGATACAAAAGGCCTAACAGAGAAGCAGCCCAGCCCAAAGTTGATCACTGGCCACTAGCCCACCCAGTGTGGGAATTTGAGTTGCTACCTCTGAGGGGAGTCAACTGCATTGAAGACGAGGATAAGCTTCATTATAAGCACTATTTCAGTAGAAGTAATCAAAGGTCAGAGAAAAGCAACAGAGAGCTTGTCTGATCGTCTTTGGCGGAGTAACTATCAGTACAGGATCCTCCTGGAGAGTTTGACCCAGGTATAGACAAGGAAAGATGTGGAAGGAGCTCATAGCAGTGTAGATATACGAAGATGGAAAGGGTCTGCATTAATATGTCTCATCCTTCAGCATTCTCTCATCAGATTCTTTTCTCCAATTTCAGGACATCTGTGGGTTGAGAATAAGCCACCTGTTCTGCACACGACAGATCCTATTTTCTCACTGGAACAATTGTAGAACTTCGAACAATAATTTCTGCCTCCCAGAGGCAGAAACTTTTACCTCCCAGAGGTTTTTCTACTTTAAATTTTAACATTTCCTACTTTCCGAATGCCAGTGTTCTGATCATCCAAGACTATTTAGTAAAGGAGAGCTACTGCCAACAGATGGATCACAAAAGCTTATGTGCCTTCTAATGAAACCAATCTTTCTAATTTATTTTTCCCTGCAGAATATTTTTATGCTTTCCTCATTTCTTTAGAGTGTAACTCTCAAAATCATCTGTTTGACCATGTTCCCAGGGTGATATTTGTGATATCATAAAATATAAACATAAAAAAAGATATCTATGCTTAATTTAAAAGTCAGACAGGTTTCACAGGTGTTGCTGAGGAGTCTTTAATTATTTAGAAGTGACACAATAGCATCACAATTACTGCTACCTTGGATGAATATTCATGAATGTATTGGATATTGTGGTAGTGTTGAGTGAACTTCAAAAGACTTAAGAGTTAAGTTCTGGTGCAAAGAAGTGTTCAAAGGTTTGCATGCTTATCTGAAACAACTTCTGACACAAAAATCTAGGGCTAAGTCACTGACTAATTAATGAAAAGAAAGTTGCCTGTAAAACATAGGTCACCTAAAAGAAGAAATCCCTGTGAAGCCTTCACAGGGCTTCACAAAGACATGTCTACATCCTTCGAGATTAATGAAAAATTTTCTCCCATGACAATAGAGTTTTGTGGACCTACTCTCCCCTATTGCTTCTCAGGAATTTGTGGGTATGTTCTTTCTCTGCTATCATTGCCTGAAGAGACAGGCAATAACCTACATTTCTTTGTCTATAGGCAGCATTGAATTGCTTATCTGGACTTGGTGGAACCAAAGATCTGTTTTACACAGAAAAAATCGGTTCATGAAAATAGCTGCAATAGGACAACTAGAAAAAAATTAAGTAATATTTCACCTATTTGATGCAACTTAATTGCAATGGCAATGTCCAGCTCTTATTTGTCTTTGAAGCAACAACAATAAACATGTAATCCTCTTTAAATGTCCTCATCTCAGATATGCCTGGGAAGTATTTATAAATGGGTCCTGGCTGTGGTCAGTGCATCTGAATGTCAGTGGGATCAAGTAGGATATTATATTGCTCTTCAAAGCAAGCCATCTTCAGGGCAAACTGAAAAGCACATGTGCTTCCTTTAAAAGCATATAACTTTTTAGGTTCCACAATAAGAAGCTCTAGCAGATATAGCTCAGTTGAACTAAGTCCTTGTTAATGTTTCTTGTATTAACCAACTTTGGTCCACACTAAACTATCCTGAATCTATTCAATTAATTCAGTAAAGTATGGTAAATGAAAATTAGACACAGGTTTTTACCTCCAGTCTTTGATATCAGTCTATATTTGGTCTAGCTGAGCTGGAGTTGACATTTTCCTTATAGCAGCCCTCATGGTGCGATGTTTTGTGTTGGGAGCTAGAAGGGTGTTAATAACACACCCATGTTGGGCTACTGCTGAGCTGTGCTAACACAACATCAAGGCTCTTTCCAACATTTCCCCCACAGTGGGATGGGGTGGGCAAGGTCTTGGGAGGGGACACAACCAGGACTTCTGACCCAAACTACCAAAGGGATATTCCATACCATATGGCATCTGATCAACAATAATGGGTCATCCATTGTCCTCCAGAGCAACCACTATGTGTATTGGAGCTCTGCTTCCTGGGAAGGGGCCAGACATTGCCTGTTGATGCAGAGTCGAGAACAAACCTTTGTTTTCTTGCTTCCATGTATGGCCTTTGCTTAGCTTTGTTTTGTTTTCATTAAACTGCTTTTGTCTTGACTCACAAGGGGGTTTTTCCATCTTATTTTCCTCCCCTTTGGCCTGCTGAAGGGGGGAGTGGGGAGAGATAGGGTGGCTTGGTGGACACCTGGTGCTCAGTTAAGGTTAACCCACCACATAGTCATATTTCTTTCATTGTGCCCAGAATTTTTCCAGAAATTTTTGAACCTTCCTTATTCACCCTGGATGGATTTTAAGTATGAACCAACCTCTTGTCAGGCAGGACTTCTCTGTTTGTATTTCCTTTTTACACAATGAAAGAAGGCAACCATGGAATTTACTATGCTTGATTAAGACCATTGGTGTTGGTGTCCTGCTTCTGAAAAAGGTTAGGAACTGATTCCTGCTCAAAAAGCTGTGGAACAAAAAAAACTGCAATGATCTCAGTTTTGCAGCTTAGGAAAGCAGGAAGTTCCTAATTATTTCTATCTTTAAGTAATTGACTAACATTCTAAAAATATATTTAGACCTTCAGTCTCAAAAGTGCCAGCTGAAATTTCTTTTCTGCTAGTTATATGTAGGATTAGACATGTAAAGAGGAGTTATCTGATAAAGGGACTACTTTAGAGTTTCCAAAATTACAGTGAAGCAATGGGAAACTGGTTAGAGCCTTTTTGCCGTATGAATACTGAAGTGCAGCCACCCAACAACAAGAAAAATATCAAATTCCCATTCTTGTGGGAGTAATATCTTCTCAATCTTTTAATCTATTAAAAAAAAAAATAAATCTAAACTAAAATGAAAGATCAGGGTTTTGTTCCTGCACAGACAGGGAAACAAGAATCTGTGCAAATTGTTGGGGATGGAGTCTGAATTTCCTTCCAGTACCTCAGTGTGACAGTGGCTTCACCACAATGAAATGAACAGCTCTGAACTGACACACAAGGAAAGCAAGATCAGGATCTCTCCCGTGATGAATGATGCATTTTCAACCCAGAGAGCTGCAATATGAACTGACAGCAGTTTTCCCAGATGAAAACATAAACCCATTGAACCTTCCAGCAAGGCTCCACTGTTTCATCACTTATGCAAATCATTTTGTTATTCATTGGAAAACAATGAGATGCACCAAAATGAAAAAATGCCAGCTCCCCAAAGAAAATTTAATACGCTACACATGTATTCATAAGCAGTAATATCATTATCAGATTTTAGGGCTTTTTCCAATGGCTTTTGCTGTTTTAATGAGATGCTAGACTGACACAAACTGTCTGAAGTTTATGCAACACAAGTCCAGCGAGGAATTTGAATCTTATGTACCCTGGAATTCCTGGTCCCCCTGTGGGAATCCCTCAGTTAAAGAGAAGCTGCATGTGTGACTTCCTTATATGTCTTGACTTAAAGCAACTTCCTTATAACTTCCAGCCTGCATAACACCCTGCCCTTCTAATGAGACCTTTGACTTTTTCATGCCCTGCCCTGACTTTATTTTGTAGCTATATATTTCATCTGAATGCTTCATTTTACAGTTCCTTGGATGTAGTAACACTGATTTCTACACATACAGCGTTATACTTATTTTACCACTAGGAATAAGCATTTCTCTGCTATTCAACTCTTTCATTGCAGTGTCTCTCAAGCCGAGCTACTCTTTCCTACTGTTCTTTACATTTTAACATCTTTCCACATGTTGTCTTGGGCATTGCATGTGTGGCATGGCACTGCTGCAGTGCCTGGTAAATTCAGAGATTCTCCTGTTGGTTATAAAAGGGTCCTTCTCCTCCAGGACTGAGGGAGGAGCCTCACAGCTCACATTTCTGCATTGCATTCACTGGAACCACCATGACAGGGCTCCATTTGAAAGTGTTTGACATTTCACAAGATATTGAAGTCTCACTGTACCCTACCAGACAAGACAGTAGAGGAGTGACACCCATGGACTAGTATTTTGCTTCCTTACATGTGTACAGTTTGAAGAGGAATGTAAAAAAGATTTTTGAGCTGGAGGCCATTCCAGACAAGCAATTAGAAGCAATGAAAGAAATAGGCAGAGGAACAATAGGCAAAGGAAGAAGAGATTGCTAAAGGTTTCAGTTGAAAAGAAAGTAACTGAAAGCTAAAGCTGAAATGAAAATACCATCTTAGTCAGAAAGTAAGACAGACAATACTTTGCATATAATCCTTAAGAACTGGGATTCAATGTTTGGTTTACAACTGTGATTTTCATTTGTAAACCATTTTCTTTGGCCCAAGTAGGTTCATGAGCTACTTCTTAGAAACATTCAACAAAAGGGAGCCCAAGTCTGTGAGCTTAAATTTACTAGAGAGATGTTTGCAATTTCACAGGAAATTTTTTGTAAGGAAAACTAAAGACTGAAAATCACTGGTTCAATGCTATCTTTCTGAGTATCAAAACTGTGATGTTATAGTGGTTTAGTACTATAACATTGCCTTGAAGAGAAGCTGGGTAAATTGTGCCATTTTGGTTGTGTTAGGTGGCTGTATATCTCAGTGATCCCACCTTAAACACTTTGCATATCATGGAGAAGAGTGCTAGTGGAGAGTCCCTTTGATCTTCATCCAGTAAGTATAGCTAAGTGTATTCTTTCAGAGGAGAGGAAGCGGGAAGGCAAGGCAAGGCAAAGCACTTTGGCAAGGGTGTTATGGGGTTGTTTCTTTTGTTTTGTTTTGGATTTTTTTCCTAAACAATTTATAAGTAGTTGGAGGTATTCTTTGGCTGAATCCATGGTTGTCTCTGAATAACAAGTAATAAATGCCAAAAAAGTCACTAGAAACATGCCTGTTTGTTGTATTTCACCTGGAGTAATTTTGAAGTGATTTACAAGTACTTTGAGTCTGAAATTTCCTGGTGAATCATGGATCTTTCTGCAGTGTTTACCAGAGTGTGCTCCTCTGAACTTAGGCTGAGACCTTCAGGTTTTCTGTCTAAAAGGCAAATTACTTGTCCAGCTGCAGATGAAAGTACAGCAGAACATTGAAGTGTTATTAGATGACAAAGATCAAACTTAGAGCTGTACATGTATGGGGTGATTCTGCAGAAAGTATACAAACTGTTGTTTGTGGAGTTATTTTGGTTTGGTGTTTTGTTTGTTGGTTTTTTTTGGTAGTCTGTTGTTTTTTTTCTTTAAGAAAGAGCAGGAATCAAGGCAAAATAAACCAAAATATTTTCTAACTTGAAGTATACCTAAGTGGGTGAACTCACAGAGTAAATCCAGTATTCTATGTCTGTATTTCTAACTTTATCTCTCTGGAATCCCTTCTTATATTTGTGTCACTGGAGATCTATGTGAAGAGGAAAACAGAGGTGTCTTGCAATCCTTGTACTCCTGAACATTTATCACAAAAGATTAGAGTTCCCATGTATTTGTATTTGTCAGTAATAATGTTTTATACATTCTACACACGGGGTTGTATTTGTATTAAAACTGGAGTCACATATTTGCTCTCTGAATAAAATACCTGATTAAATAATATTTATTTACTAATTTTATGTACAGAGTGCATTTTGTTGTTTAAAACGACCACATCTTCAAGGAAAATCTCCCCTATCTGTTGGTGCAACTGAACCTAAGACAGACATACAGTCCTTTTGCATTCAAAATCCTGTTGAAAATTCCAGTTTTGATGAAGCAGTAAGTGAGGAACCCAAGAGTTTTCTAGAACACAGTTCTCAGCTACAGCGTTCAACATTATTACCCAGAGAACCAGCCTTGCTGTCAGGAGGTACACAGACAGACACCAGGTGAAATTTGGCAAAGCAGCAGAACAATGCTATACAGGCAGTTAGATGTTCCTGAGAGCAGGCAGCATGTACAGATCCAGATGTGCACAATTAAGAAACAGGAATAGGCACCCTTGTTATCACGCTGTTCTCAAGAAGACTTATTCTCGTGCACCACATAATCCTTTTTGTCTGTCCACTTGTTGCGTAGTTTCTTGTACAACTTAATCTCCCAAAGTAAATTCCTTCATACCTGCCTAACCATGGGCAAAATTTTTCTCCTTCAGGAGGAAAAAAATGCTGATCTACAGCTGAAATGCTCTCTCCCATTTGTCAGGGAGGTTGGGAAGGTGGGCTAGTCTTCTTGTCTTCTTACCAAAAGATACACTGTTAGGAAAGACAGGAGAGTAGGAAAAGAGTGGTTCCATATCTAGATGCCCTCAAGCTTTGTTGTATTTCTAATAGCATCTGCTGATTTCTCAATTCTTCTTCTTTAAACTTTTAATATCTCCTGGACCTGCTTCCTTTTTTCTCAGAGCAGAGGGAAAAAGAAATGTATCCTTCAAATTTAGCAATATTTTACAGGCATAAATCAAAATACTTGTGATAGGCAAATAAAATACTTTCTCATTAGATCCCTTCTCACTGTAATCCATTTGGAAACATAGCATCTATATTCGTAATCAAATTGACATCTGTTTTGACATGGTTTAAACACTCTGTTGCTAATTCTTGAGGGCAAGCATTACCTAATAGGGTGGTTCATTGTCACTTTTTCTATCAGGACATGGAATCTTCTTAACAGATGGACAGAGTTCAGTCTGTCAGTGACTTGATTACGTACAATTTACCAGTTTAGCAGCTGTGTAGTAGCTTATACGAATAATTTGCATGAGCAATTTATTGGCAACCTAGCCTATAAGCTTTACTGAAACTTCTCACAGTAATGTTTAAGAAAATTGTTGTGCTATTAATTTCAACTGTTATTAATTAGCAATACTTGCTTTTGTCACAATTTTCTGATACAAACAACAAGTTGAACTGCAATCATGTGACATATTTATCCAGTTATTCTTTAACAGTGTTCTCACAAAGAAAACCTGGCAGGAGAAAGCTATTTTTCTTTCAGGCTGCTCTGTGGAAGTGTACCACTGAAAGGAGAAAGGAGGCAGTTCAGGAAACTACTTGCTCATTGAAATCAATTGTAATATTTCCATTGACACCAGTGCTGTCAGAATTTCACTCAAAGCACTTTTTCATACATACAAAACTGTCGTAAATTCACTAGTGTTTCCAGGTGAAATGGAAGTGTTTATGCATAAATGAGACAAGGCTGGTGTCTTTCAGGTAGTATTTCTCAAAAATATGGTTTGATGCTTTGCTGTTGTTGGCCTTGTGTTACAACTCTTGTGATACACTGAAGAGTAGAATTCAATATCAGAAATTTCTGGAAATCTGAGGATGGCATCTCACTTTCCACTGTAGGCCTGCAGGTCTTTTTTATTTTTTCATTTAGCCAATTAAGAATATAACAACAAAATTCAGCTTTTATACTAAGGTGTCATTTTTAAACACAAAGGAGCTTTTGCAGACATGACACAGAGGAATGTGTTGCAATCTAGCACAGTAAATATCTTCCACAAAAATTAATCTTTTAGTTGTAGTCTTCAAAGAAAAACTTGATGAAAGTGAGGTAGAACAAATCTTCCAGAGGACATGACATTAATTCTTGAGCTCATTCAGACAAAACACCATCTCACTTTTATGAAGAAGAATATAAAAAACATCTGCATAAATCAAATTATCAGCATCATCATAAGGCACCATTGATATGTGCCACAGGTACTATTCTGTAGATTCCTCTAAATCAGCATCTTCTCACAATAATGTGGGAAAATGCAGGAGGAATAATAATGCTGCACAGTCCCCCTCCACATCCAGCAACCTACCACAGTCTCACCCATGCTTCAGGAATATTGGAATGGGGCAATGTATGCTAAAACCTTATATTACTGTTTCTTTAAAGCCAAATTAAATAAGAGACCTCCTGCTGTTCCCAAGCCATCCTGAGGTCTTACAAATATCTGAACTCTGTTGACAGTATGATTCATGACACCAGATCTCCTCTCTGCTCTCACTTCATGGAATTACCTCACAGGATAATGATAACACCTTCCTACAGCATTATGGTCATCACAGTCTGGTGGAGATTTATGAGACAATCTGTGGTGTAGCCACCATTGTCAAAGTGTTAACCACACCACTTCCAGATACCGCTGATTTTCTTTCCAGTTCATAACTCAGCTGAGATTTGGTCTCTGGGTACCTTTCACACAGCTGGACTTCCAGGCTGCTCATTTCTTCTGAACACTTCTCCAGCCAGTGGCTCAGAATAAGCTGAATGGCCTTAGCAATACTGTTACAAAATTCAGCACCATCTCACCTGGATTGTTTTGGTAAACTGAACACATTTCCAAAGCTGTGGTTTGCTTTTTCTCTGCCTCATCTTTCCACAAAGGTTCTTCCACTTGATTTTTGTTTCTGTTTTCCCAGCTAGTTTTTCTTTCCCAGACATGCTCTCCCATCCCCCTTCACCCTATGCACCCTCCTGCCCTACCTCCTGCCTCTTCACCTACTTCTCTTTCTGCTGAGCCACTGCCTTTCATGTCTGCTCCATTCCCCTCACCCTTCTTGCCTCTTACACAGAACAGAAACCTCAGAAACAAACAGACAAAAGTACCATCTAGGAACACAGCTCTCCGCTTCTCTCCAGTCCCCTCAAACTACCTCCATTGGATTTTCAGGGCAGAAGTGGAAGGAATAAGGATCTTTCTTGGTACTGCTGTGCCCCTGGACAACCTCTGGCCACACCAGCCCCTGGGTTCATGCCACTTGGAGAGAGTCAGTCCGGGCTGGGACACCTCCCTGGTCCCAGACAACCTGCAGCACTCTCAGATGTTTCCCATGCTCTGCTCTGCATGGGGGAAACACTCACCAAAGGAAGAAATGGGGAGAGGCTGAGACAATTTCTGAAAAGAAGTCCCCATAGCCTTCTTGTAGAGGTTTTCCACATGGGCAAAATCAGGGATGTCCAGCCCTTCACTCCACCTTCCCAGAGCACCATGCTGGTGTGGTTAATGAGCTAGGTCTGACACTACTAATAGCATACTTCAGTCTATTGTTTTCTAACATAGAACATAATGAACTGTGGTTTCATGTGTTACATCAGAATATATTTTATTTCTGTTGCCACTCGATCTCCATAGATATTATAGCAGAGCTAGGATAATCTCTTGGGTAATTCACTCTAACTGCCTGCACTGCTAAAATTTTGTATTCATAGATTCCTATTACTTTACAATCCCTATTACTTTACCCTGATTACACACGATAGTGACTCTGTACCTTCCTTCATCTGACTTTATTATAATGTGTTATTTATAAGATTGCTCCAGTATCTGTGGCATGGTAAAATCTAAGCGGAAACACAGCACTGCCACAGAAAGCCCCAACACATCAAGTACTGGTGATGTCTCAGCACAGCAGGAGAAACACAGGGTACTTGAATGCCATGCCAGTTTGAGCCCACTCCTGTCATAAGCTGTGAAGCATATCTGCACACAGCTTTGTGGTTTCATATAGCAGTTTGGTAAATTAGCCCCAGCTTTATTGTATTTAATTTTTTTCCCCCATCTGCCTGATTTTCACCCCACAAATGTCTCTTAATTCTGGGTTCAAACAAAGGCCATGGCCCAAAAGCAAAACTTATTGACAGTCCAAATCACAGATGCACACTAGTCTGGAGACTACATAAAGATGGCTGATGATAGGCATTCCCCTGAAGCAGTGGGTTGGGAATTCCCCATCAGATCCAAAACTGTCTGCCTCCACAGTGTCATTTCGAAGGCCAGCCTGCCTCTCTCCTCATATCTTGGGTGTCAGGCTGGGCCTCAAGCTAGAGCTGGCTCAAATTTGGCCAAGGTGCTTTTCCAGAGCTGGGGTCCTGTTTCTGATATGAGACAAGTGTCATACTTTCATTTAAATACCAAGACCCAATGTGTGTTTTGTACAGCTGTGTTATATACCTGATTGATTCCTAGGTAATAAGAGCAAAATTCAGGGAATTCCCCTCTTACCAAATTATCTGGATTCCCCTACATATATCACTATCATATTTTTCCACCTGTTGTCTCTGTGAAAGGAAGATCAAAATTCCTTTCTTTACCTGTTTATACAGCAGTAATAAGTCCTATCACAGTGAAAATATGAAGAAGGACTGCTGACAGGGCCAGAAACTTCTTTAACTTATGAGACTGTTTTCTCAGGAATCAGTCTGAAAGACATGTGAAGGCTTGCTGAACATGTAAGTTATCTGCTTCAAACTCAAGCAGTCCTAAGGTAGGCTTAGCGGATGCCTGTAGTGGAAAGCAAAGCAATAGGGACAGAAAGACAACCAGACTTAATAACAAGTAGGAAAGAGGTAAGAACACAATTATATACTTGGATCCTAATTTAGGAATAACTTTATCATTTAGGCTAGATTTCAGATTAACCTCTTCATTCTTCAAAAGAGTTATATTCACTAACTGCATGTAAGAAGTGCTGTTTTCAGGCATTGACTTGTACATGCGTTGTCTACTGCCCATGATGCTACTGCTAAAACACTAAAATTGGCTAAAAAACTCATAGCCATTATGAAACCTGTCTGGATTATTATCAGCAAAACTTATTCCTGATTAGCTTACAGAATTCCTGATCATCTTACAGAATAAACAATCTCAAATACAACATTAATTACCTTTTCCCCATAATTTTTAAGAAATTAAATATTTAAGTAACAAGTTTAGATAATGATTCTTTGTTTCTGACACCTTCCTCTGGCATTTCTTACCTTTTTCTAACTGCTTTGTAGGTTTAAGTAGCAATTATTTCAAATGCTTAAGAGTTTTGAAATGCCTGGTCTCAGCATTCCCTCAATTTATTTGCTCATCCAGATCTCACAAGCTGTATATTTTATAAGCATTTAAATAATTAAAGTTTGAACCTCCAGGGCTTTCCTTGCTGATTTTTGAAAAAGGGGGAAATTTAATGGGAAATCAACTTTAATTGCATTATCTTAAATGGAAAAATGATTTGTCAATGTGCATTACCAGATTTTATTTGGCAACACAAATTCTTTTGGTGAAAAGATTGTGTTGACTGATTTAACTAGGCATACCGCAGCAAACATTAATAACTTCAGAAGCAGATAATGTAATCATCTTGCATTATTGACACAACAGCTTTTCATGCTTTGTTGAGACTAACGAGACAAACATAAGCCCAGAACTCTCAACTATCATTAATTTGTGAGATTTTTGTCAGACAGAATAGCATTGTTATTATGGTATCACCTACATCAACTTGGCAACCCAGTTAATTAGACTTCTAATGTGTTTTCACTGAAGTCTCAGCTGAAAATCTAATCCTGTGGGCTTTTGTAAAAGTATATTTCAGTTTTTAACTTCATTACTCTATTTAGCTAACGTCATCATACTTATGATAAAATACAAACTGAGGCTCCTGTAGAGTTCATTTTATGAAATGCAGTTTTCAGTCTACCTTGTTACTGAAAGGGAATGGTTAGATAGAAACTATATATCCTAGCAGACATTAACTCCTGGAAAATTAATAGTAATTGCAACAGAGAACCCAAGTATTGCCACCCCATGGTGTAAGGCTATATAAAAAGAGAAAAAGATGCACTTCTGTAAATGCACATGCTGGGGATTAGGTGGGGACATAAAAAAACCCCCAATAAGTAAACAGATCAAGGTTGGAAGAAAAGAAAAGAATATCAAGACAAATTGGTTTAAGCAAAGACAGACACAATCATGTTAATTCCTCATGTATGCCATATATAGGAAATTGCCACAAGCTACTCTCCATTGTTATTTTCTGAGTGAGATAGTTCAAAAAAATCAGCAAAGACACATGGATGTCATTGGATACAGTCTGATCTGTGTCTGCCAAGAACAAGACCATGTTTATAACTCTTACCAGCTCCTGCTGGTTTGAAGTACTTTATTGTTTTTAATGAAATTACCCAACCTAAGTCTATGGAATATCTCTTACACTAGTGTAATTTCCACAGTAAACCCAATATTTAGAATATAACTGGCATACACAGTTTTATGAAGAAATGTATTTCCCATTAAAAAAATTAAATTTCATTTTTAATGAATGCAGAATGGATATTACACTAACACAGAAGAAGCAGAAATTTCACCAATTTAAATTAGCAGGGATCTTCATGTCCATCAAACATCTATTTTTTAATTTAATTTTCAAATGAAATGGAAAAGGAAGAGGAAATTTATGAAGATAAAAGTCAAAAAATCTGTTTTTAAATTGCAATCTGTCCCAGAAGAGTACTTTTGTACCATAGTGGGATTGCAGTTACAGAAAAAACACTGTCTTTCCTCATTAATATTTCTGAACTTCTATTTTAACAGTAAATCACATCTGCTGCCATAGAGTCTGTTTTTAACTGCATATAAATGATTCACTTAAGCGCTTATGCTAGAAGATAACTTTTCTTAAGCTTGCAAATTGGCTGAAAGCTATATTATGAAGTGGTTTTTGTTGGCAGAGATAGTTAGAAAATGGGTAGCTATAAAATATACTGGCAGACACGATTCTGTATGAACACTTTTGTATGAAATCACATCTGGCACAAATCAGATCTCAACCATATCAGAAAGACACTCACTCCCTGTGTGGCAGATGCACTGGCCATGACAAAGGCCTGAGAACAAACAAGGCTTGCCAAAGACCTGATAAAGAGCAAGGCTTCATGGCCTTAAAAATTGATTGCTTGCCCTCAAGTAATTAGAGTGACCACAGCTCTGCCTCTACTAGGGTATAAAAGGAGCCCCATGGGAGAGCTGATTTGAGTCAGTCCTCTTGGGAGCAATCTGCATTCAACATCTCTCTGCTTGGATTAGGACTCTGTCCAAAGAAAATTCCTGGGATTGAGCAAGTATTTCTTCTGGATATATTCTTGAGTGAGCCATTACCCCCTTTTGGGGGAGTGATCCACTTCTGGTTACCCTTGAGTGAGAGGTTTTCCTTTCTATGAGTGAGTGTGCACATATTTTGGTTCATATTTCTAAAAAGATGATTCCTAAAATTTAGGAATTAGTTGTGTAGCTGTATATTCCCACCTGACATCCAAACTCGTGATTTACTTTGGTCTGTTGGAGTCATGGGTAACTTTTGGTTGTAATAAATCTTTATTTTGGATAGCTACTGCTGGCTGTTACAGGGTTCCTCTGTGACATACTGTCAATAATGCAAACTCAACAGAACAGAGATATAGAGGATAGCTGTCCTTAGTTCACTGTGTGGTAGGTCAAGGTGATTTGAGAAATTTATAAAAAGGGTTTTACTCTTACCAGTGCTGTTGAAAATACTGCAAATATAAACAGGATATGAGGGGACTCAGACCATCACTAAAGGCCTAATGTACAGCTACGGAGGTACTTTTATCAAAGTCTGATTAAGTTGCTTTTATTTAATCAAACATTTTTCTCTCTGGAATGGAAAAGCTTAGGAAAGAGTAAAGAGCTCTGATTAATTTTCCCTTTCAAAAGAATTTGGAGCAAAAATCTGGAAAAAGTTGACTGACAAAATCTAAACATGATACATTTTTCTGTGTCCAAAGAGTGACACAGAAAGCCAACCTGCTAACACTACATAATTCTTAATGTTTGAAAAGTGGCATGAGAATTTTCTAGGCACCTGCGCGTAGCTATTTGTGTAGACTCAATCATACTCTGCCTGTGGCACATAGGCCATAAATTCAAGCCAAACTTTGATGTGATCCAGAGTTTAGGTAGCCCTGTGTCTAAATTCTTTGGGGGAATCCAAGTTATCAGCTCAGACAGTCCAGACTCACCCAGTGAGACCAGGCATCTGTATTTTAGACTTTGTTACACATAGACAGCCACTGACATATGTTTGTGTATGAAATATTTGCTGCTGACATTAAAAAAATTGGATGAAAGGTTAGAATTAATTTCTCTTTTTAAATCAATGTTAATTTACAGTTTTAAAAACCCCACATAATAATTTTTAGGATCTAAAATATTTTTTTAGATGGAAAAAGAAAAGATGTCTATTTACTAGTGCAGCTCAGAAGAGAAATAGTGAAGGTGAATTTTTAATCTAACATATTTTTACTGTTTCCTATTCATTTGTATACATACCAGAAAGAACAAGACTTTATGGCAAACATGCAGTTACCCTGGTATCAGCTTATTAACTCCTGTTTAACACTAATGGTACTCAGATGCAGACTACAAGTGCCTATTTGCTAGTGCTTTCAGGATACTGTTCATAGGAGGGCAAAATTCCAGGACAACAGATTACACTGGATGAGGTAATTATTTAGAGTGAGATCTCCTGCACTGTGCACAAAACGTAGCATTTTTTCCTAAAATCAGAATGGGCTAAACAGCTCACAATACAAAACTCACAGAAAAAGGGATCAGACTAAATAATTCACTTCAGCTGCTTGGTTCCCTCTGGCCCTGGGCAGTGTTTCAAACATCTCTTTGTGCTTCAGACATGTACTCAAGAAACAATGTTTCTCCTAACTGTTTGAGCAGCCAAACCAGGACAAGAACTTATATTGCCTGATGAAAATCTCATTAAATAAAATTCAGAAATATTTTTATTTTTATTTTTGTTTCAAGGAAAGAACAATAATATGACTTTAGTGATGTTTATTACCATACTGGTTAGGTGCATCCAATTAGTAAATTCAGCCCTCCATTGGTTTGTTTAAACATATTAATAGCTGTGTTTCTGCCTGTATTTGGGCCCTGAAGTGATTTTATATTCAGTATAAATTGCAAATGTCAAACACTTTAGGCAATACAGAATATATTCAAGAAGCAAGTTTGAAAAAGGACACAGTATCTGTATTGTTTAATCCACATCTCCTGGGCCATTTGCTAAACTATATTATTTGAATCTTCAATACAGTTTTTAACTGCCTTGATGTTTATCTTCAGAATCTGGCCGACAATGAGGAAGACATAAGAACTTTTTTAATGTAGGATTTTCAGCTGGCATGTTTTCTGAAACATCTGTGTTGTGAAAGCTCCCACTTCAGAAACTCATAAACCACTTCTGCTTTCTTCCTGCACCTCTCTGGGAAGTAAAGAATCCAGGTGACCTGATATGATTCTCTCTTTCATTTACCTGTCAGACTCATTGTTACACTATACCAATATTTTATACTTTTAGTATAAACAGTACTTTAATGTAGGCTTACAAAATAAGCAAAGCAAGGCAGAATTATCCTTATATCAAAATCATAACAATAACCATGCCTCTGACTTTATCTGCCACTGACACAAGAGCATTTAATGTGGCAATGCAATGAACAAAAGGATCTCTTGAAGGAAAGTATGCATGCACCTCTTCAGCTGCCTCACTAGCTCTGAAGCAAAGTTTGGGATTCTGCGTAAAGGCATGAGGAACTTGAGAAGAGGTTCATACTGATGTTTCACATTATCAGTCATGCTTGGTTCTCAGTGATGCCCCACTGAAACCCACTGAGGAGGGTGCTATTTACCTCAGACTTTAGTGGTAATCTCACAGCAGCAGTGGAGTTTACATAGGACTTGAAATAACTCTGTTGCCAAGCATTGACAGAAGAACTGATGATGAACGTTATGTTGACAACTCTGACAATATTTAGGCCAAAATCTTGTTGATGGTGCCGTTTTACAATACTCTTCCTGAGTTATGAGGACCAAATCCTGTTCTCATTTACACCTCCACAGCTTCCCCAAAGCCAGCAACTTGAAACTGCATTTACTTTAATATTTAATCTCAGCCTTACAGCAGTGCAGGGATTATACTCTCCTTGACTGCAAACGAGCTGGTCTTCTGAGGAGTGACAGCAGCAGCAGGACTGTAGAGTAATGCCTTGACACCACCCAGTATTGGGCAAAATGAGAGCTGACAGCTTTTTTCCCCAAGATTTCGGTTTTTCAAGACCAAATTCTGCCCTCATATATACCTCTTTACCCAGTGAAGGTAAATAGAGCAGAATTTAGTCCTTAATATACAGAACAAGTGACTCAAAGATGAGTTGTCAACTCTATTTTACCAGATGGACCTAAAACTGCTTAGCCAACAGAGTTATCAGCTGGCTCAGCTAAGAAGAAAAGGAATTGGGGTATGAGTACTAATGAAGCACAATAGTAATTCAGAGCACATCAGGAAATGGCAACAACCTAGGTTGGTGCTTTTGGGGATAAACCATGAGCCCCAGGCAGAACATTTTCCAACTGGAGATAGAAGCAGTAAGTATTAAATTTCTATAGCAAAATTATGAGGTAGTTAATACACACAGTTATCATTACAGTAGTTCTTTTATCTTTTGCCTTTAGAAAAATCCTAAGAAAAGGTGTCTAGGGAAGATACCTACACCAGTGTTA
The DNA here is from genome assembly GCA_013401335.1 of Brachypteracias leptosomus. Lineage (NCBI taxonomy): Eukaryota > Metazoa > Chordata > Aves > Coraciiformes > Brachypteraciidae > Brachypteracias > Brachypteracias leptosomus. The sequence goes on along the minus strand of VYZX01001584.1, from coordinate 774 downwards.
AGGGCTCGGTTTTATCCCTTGTGGTTTAAAACACTCTAAGTGAAATAATCTATAACTTTGCATCAGTAGAGATGTATAGATAGAAGGAGTTTTTAAGGTAAGTAGCACAGAATTAACTAAGCTGTTTTCAACAGATTCCTTTATCTACTAGCGTAATAGTCATTCCCCTGAATTTTTTGAATAATTTTGTCAGAATGTATCCAACAGATATAAAGTGGCTACATTTCATTTTAATATTACTGCAGCATCCACTGTCTTTCTGTAGCAATATATACCTGAGCAAAAACTAGTGAGAACAGGCCACTTTTAAAATCAAATTATATAAGTAGAGCTTGAAAGAGTAAGCAAATGTACCCTTGCGAATACAAGAACAAGATTAGGCCAAAATTTTATATATGCATGTAATGTCCTGGCCTTATCTAATTTCTGAAATTTATATACAACAGTAATAGTTTGAATATTGTTGTGAAGAGCAGCTTCAGAGCAGGTAAGACTGCCCTGGGGGAGGCTTCTGCAGCAAAAAGGGCTGAAGGAAAGCCCTTTTGGGGTTTTTTTTGAAGCTGGGAAAAGCCTTGCTTTTGCTGGGGGCAGTCAGCTGGTGGGCAGGCTGCTGAGATAGCCTGGGCGGAGCCAGCACACCCGCGGCAAAGCAAAACAAGCAATTAACAGCTCTCCCCACCATTGTTCAGGTGATAAGTTTTCTCCGGGAGGACAGGAACTAATTCCTGCCTACTTAGCACTTAGCACAGATCAAGCAACCTCCAAAATGATCTC
>VYZX01001583.1:203310-259011 GCA_013401335.1 Brachypteracias leptosomus | reverse complement strand
CAATGGATTCCCAAATAAAAAGGGGGAAATGTACCTACTGGTGCCTTGGACCCAAACATCTGGGAATCTGCAATACTTACTAAAGCATTTTTGGTTAATGCTTCAGATTCAAAAATCCCAGCTTTCTCAGGATTTGGACCAAAATAGAGAACTAGCAAAACCAAAGGCATTCCGCAGCTATTTTACTTTTTCTTCTTCTTTAAACTTCATTTGAAACAAGAATGATTTTTTCCTGCAAATTTAACCACAAATAAACTAATGAAACTTGTACCAATAGATCAGAAGAAACGTAAGTATTCATCAGCTGTTATGTTGAGACACTGGAACAAATATTGAATTATGGCACAAGCAAAACCTGCAAGGAGAAGTACATACTTTCAGAATGAAAAGCTAAACTAAGACAAATTCCTGTAAGGTTTAAATTAAGTCAAAACAAGCCTCAAGCAGTTAGTGCCAGGGCTTTAACAGCACGACAGAAGTATGAAAGGTTCAGTAACAGTTAGTTACGTGCCAGCAGTGACACCTGAATCTTGAGCTTGTAACAAAATCACTATAAGTCCTGGAGAGCGCCTATTAAGAAAAGACCACTCTCAAGGTAACTCAGAGGATCACAGAATGGTTTGGATTGGAACAGACCTTAAAGATCATCTAGTTTCAACCCCCCTGCCAGAGCAGGGACACCTCCCACTAGACCAGGTTGCTCAAGGTCCCATCCAACCTGGCCTTGAACATTTCCAGGGATGGAGCATCCACGACCCTCCTGGTCAACCTGTTCCAGTGTCTCACCACCCTCAGAGTGAAGAAACTCCTAATTTCCAATCTAAATCTACCCTCCTCCAGCTTGAACCCATTACCCCTTGTCCTATCACTACAGGCCTTTGTAAAAAGTCCCTCCCCAGCTTTCTCATAGGCCCTTTCAGATACTGGAAGGCCACAATAAGGTCTCCCCGGGGCGGCTTTTTTGCCTCAAAAGTAGCTTTTTTGCCTAAGAAAATTAACATGCAGCAGTAAATGCAATGCAGGTTAGAACATGGTCCTAGTACAGTTTTGTCTTGTTCGTTTTCTTTTTTCTTTTTTTTTTNTTTTTTTTTTTTTTTTTTTTTTTTTTTTTTTGCACTAGGAGTAAAGATAAGCTATGGAGCCAAAATGCAGATATTCTCCTGAGAAGAAGAGACAGAACAGGTTATCTTTAAGTCATTTCCCCTGGTTATCGTAATTTTAAAAGATAATGTGTGCTACTGCGGTTACATTAATCACCACAACACAGCATGATCACTCATTTACATGCAGTGTCAATTTATTGCATGCTTATCTAAACCAGTAGCCCCTGGGTGGCTAATGTTTACAAGCCTCTAAGGGGGATTTGAAGGCAACAAGTTCTTCCAAGCATGAACTGCCCAGCTGTACATTGGAGACTTGGACACCACCACACAAAGACGGGAATACGCTGCAGCAATCTGAAAAGAATCCTTTTTCTCAGATAGGCATAAGGTAGCTATTTAGTATTTATCCCTGGGCCAAGCAGCAGGCCCAAATTCCTTCAGCTGGACAGCTGAATCATTTCTCTTCTGACCTCTATTGGAACACCAAGCCAGAGGACATCCCTGCCAGCCTGCGTGTACAGTCCCTCACGACTCCTCTCCCATTGCCAACACAAATGACTATTGATCAATCCTGACTTCCATCTTCCACTGACTAGGAACGCCTCCAAGCCCAGATGATATTTTTATAAAGCAAACCAGAACTCTAATATTCTAGGAAGCTGTATCATGACAGAATTCCACTATGATGTCCTCAAAGACATTTGCATGCTGTCCTCCAAGGCTGTCCCTTTCAGAAGTACACACCAAATTGTGTAGAAAAAGTACATCACTGCTTCCATGCTATGCAGAATTTGAACATCCAAGTGCCAGAAACCAATTTAACAAATCAGTAAAATCTACCCATTGGCATGGAATCTAAAATTTCAAAGATCAAGCTGGAAATACCAAAATGTCAGATTTTTAAATTGGAGATGCCCAGAAACCTCTAAGCTCCATGTCCATGTTTCAGTCAGGCACAACTCCAACCAGAATCACAACAAAAACTTTTCCAGACAACAAGTCAGTATCAATTAATTGAAAACAACAAAAAGCTGGGGAAGGCTGCTCTGATACCCCCACAAAGAGTGAGCTGCAAGTTCTGAACAGATCTTATGACTGGTACCTGGCAATGCAGAACTACGGAACTATGAATATATACTTAAAAGTTAAGACGCTCCAAGAGAGCTTTGATTTTATCACCACGTTTATATTTGAAAGAACTTTTAGAAAAGAAAGTACCAAGAGGCTTATGTCTGAAGGCAGGAATAAATGTTTTGAGAAGTCCTCTCGCTGGAGCGCTGTAAAAATGACAATGCTGTAACAGAAACACTTCACAAATTCAATTTCAGCTCAGCACTCCTATTCTGTGCTGTTTGAAACAAAGATTTTTATCAGTAATAGTTTTCCTGAATGGAGCTGGAAATGAAAACAAACATACACGCAGGGAAGCTTAATTTATTAGCCCTATAAAACCAGGGTAAGTGAACACTCAGTAAGCTCACAGGGAGCACCAATCCAGTACCAATATGTGGGACCATCCAAATAAACCCCATGTATGAGATTGAAACTGAGAATCTCTGCACACACAATGTGTAAACTGACTGTGCATATTAACAACATACAGTAACAATAAAATGCAATTAAGCCATAACGTGAAGCCATGAGAACTGGGAGACAACAGCCCCTGGAACGGACACTAAACTTGCCCTTCTGAAATATGTCTGCCTATGTGGTTTTTTTAATATTGTTTCTAGATTTACAGAATTTAGATCCTGAAAGTGACTCCTGCAGGCATTCTGCTATAATCTCTATATAACCCACTGAATTGTTCCCGGAAGTTTGACTAAAGTACAGCTTACAAAAAATAGTATCCAATTTCATCTTAAAAGATTATCAATGATTCCACCAGCTCTCTTCTCAAAGTTTTACTGTTAATTTAACTACAGCACTGCTTCTGATTTCAAGGTTGAATTTGCCTGATTCCTCCTTGGTTCTCATTAAACCACCAGATTTCTTCTACATCTTTTCTACATATTTGCCTGTGCAGCATGTATCTATTTATATATAGGTATTTTTATATAGACGTGACACTTCTCAACCTCTGTGCTGCTAAACAGAAAGACAGAGCTTCTAAACCCAGGCTGCTGTTGGTTTCTTTTGTTTTTAATCCCGTGATTATTTTTGCTTCCTTTCTTTGAGCTCCCACCTGTGCACAAGTGCACTGGGGTAGGTATAAAAAGCCAGACTATCTCCCTCTTTTTTTCTGCATGTTGCTGCTGCCATTTATCAACATCCACTCTTTTCAACAGCGCACTGTACCAGAAACTCGTATTAAGATACTCATGATAGTAATTCACAATGCTCAGGTCCTTTTCTGCACCACTGCTTGCCTGAATACAGTCTTTCAGGGCTTAATATTATACCCCTTCTTTCCCCAGCAGCAGTGCTTTTGACTTGGCTGCATTAAAATGAACTACGTTGGACTGCCAGCAGTCAACAATCCAGATCACAGGGTGGGAGGAAAACGGTCCTTCTCATCTTTTCCTGACCTTTAAGTCTTCTAAAAATTCAATCAATAACCTGCAAGAATTTAGCTCTGGATCAGGGCTCCTAAACTTGTTTAGCTTACCATCACCCACTTCAGTGGTGGTAGCAGCATCCATCCATACAGATGAGCAAGCAGCAAAACTGAGGCCCTTAGGCTGTTTCTGCTGACAGAGAAGCGCCATAGGAGCAAGTCTGTAGGATAAACGAGCTGGTGCTCAGGTGCCATGTCCACATTATCTGTTAGGAGGAAGCACTTTCTTTCTAGTGATCTCATGCACTGAAGTCCACTAGCAAGCTGGAAAGCATTAGGTATGCTCCTAAAGTAGACATTTGGTCTAAAAGGCAATGAGTACAAAAGGCAGCTTGAGTACTGGGTTCAGTTTTGGGTGCTGCTGTATAAGAAAGACATTGAGGTGCTGGAGCAGGTCCAGAGAAGGGCAACCAAGCTGGTGAGGGGTCTGGAAAACATGTCTTACGAGGAGTGGCTGAGGAAACTGGGGTTGTTTAGCCTGGAGAAGAGAAGGCTGAGGGGAGACCTTATTGCTCTCTACAACTACTTGAAAGGAGACTGTAGAGAGGCGGGTGTTGGTCTCTTCTCCCAAGTAACTAGCAATAGGATGAGAGGAAATGGCCTCAAGTTGCGCCAGAGGTGGTTAAGATTGGACGTTAGAAAAAACTTCTTTACTGAAAGAGTGGCTAAACACTGGAACAGGCTGCCCAGAGAAGTGATGCAGTCATCATCCCTGGAGGTGTTCAGAAAGTGTGTAGACTTCAGGACATGGCTTAATGCTCATGGTAGTGTTGGGTTGATGGTTGGACTTGATGATCTTAGAGGTCTTTTCCAACCTTAATGATTCTACTAATTTACAAACCCTAAGACTTCTCCATCACAAGCATCAAAGTGGAGTGAGAACAAATGGGAGACTCACTTCAAGAGCACACTCAAAATCTGAAGTAGAACTGCCAGCAATGACCCATCCCCAGGCAGCACCCCTGGAAACATCTCACTGCTGGAAATCTGAGCCCTGAAATTCCGGTCTAGGTCACCTAGACCTGGACCATAACAGGGTACCCTCCTAGTAAGAACCCTGTTCATTGCTATCTGCCTGTAACTATGTTTTGAGATGATCCGGTGAAACAGTTATTTAACGTGTGCCCAGCTAATGCTATCCAGTACAGTCCAAAAAATCATAGCAGTAACTCGAGTATCTTGGATGCATTAAAGCACAGTAGCAGCACAGAGAGCCCCTCATCTCTAGAGCAGGCACCTGATCAAGTGAAAGCCTGCCAATGCATGAACTTGAACTCTAGACAGCATTACAAAACTCATACTGTCTGGGACTCCGAACTGAAGAACAAAACAAAAAATTCAAAACCCAAGAAAACAATCCCCCAGAAGATTCACATTGTGCTTATCCGTGGACAAGATGCTGGGAAGGTATTTAAGAAGATGCCACAGACAAGATTGGGGGTGTACACTCAAAAAAAAAGCAAGCTGCAGTCGACACAAGTACTTCTCAGAACAAAAATGGTTTTCCAGTTTATTTCTTTGCTTAAACCCAGTCACTGTACTATTATGCAGATAAGGTCTGACGAATGAAAGGCCCATGGAACCAACAGGAGGAATAATGGATACTGGTAAACCTAATTACATACTGTCGGGAAAAATTATTAGGGACAACTACTGTAAGAGGAGCTGCCTCCAACTGATTCTTCGAGGAGAGAACAGAACATTGAAGCCTCTTCTTTTAATGAGCATTGTGGGTTTTATACAAACTAGGTGTAAAAAGAATGTGAATAATAAAAAGCATCTAAGAGAGGAATTTGGAAATAATGTATAAGAAACCAAGGTTAGATTTTTTTCTTGCTTCTACAGAATTGATAACCCTCATGTTAAAGAAACAAGAACAGAATCTAAAATATGATGTGATCTTTATCTATTTTTCTTAAACTTCAACAGCATACTTGCTCTAGCATGGCTGCACCCATGTGACAATTTTTACTCAAAGTCCATTTTGGGGGTTGAAGGACATTGCATTTTCCTTTCAATCTTTCAGATGATTTCAAAACAATCTTCAGCTTCTACTGATTTGAGTTTAATTCCTAATATTTTAATGAATCCCTGAAGTTATATAAAATTCATATTAGAGAAGGGACATTACCTGTCAATTCTTTTAAGAGTATATGATATTAAATGTCATTTTGAGTTTAAGAGAAATTAGATCATATACTCTTATATTTTTAAATCTAACACAAGAACCAACAGAAACATACGCACAGGGTTTTTGCTAAATCAAAAAGGTAAGAAAATGTAGGTAGACAGCATAAAAATCTCAATATAATACCTATAATATAGGTAGATTGCATAAAAATCTCTATCCAAGAACATTTTAACATGGAAAACCCTAAATAGGACAAACATTTAACAAGCAGGGTGTTGTACTTAGTCATAAACTACAGCTAAAGCTATAGAAAATAAAACCATTTCAAAAGCCTATGAAGTCTAACAGCCAGAACGCTTCCTAAAAATAGGTTCCTTAACATGCTAAAAAAAAAAAATTCATGGCTTAACAAGATATTCTTTATGTTTAACAGGTCTGTCACAAACAAACTCCTGATCAGACTCTGCCCTCACATCTGTTGAGACAACCCTGCAGTAAAAGGAATGCAAACCCGCTAGATTTATGTTAGTAGAAAGATGAAAAAACAAAACAACGATGAAATCAGAACCTGACCTTTAAAATGCAATTTTTTTTATTTCTTTGGGTACTCATTTAACCAAATTTCTTTCACTGTGTTGCTCAACACAGCTTCTGAGCCACAAGGCATCCAATATGATGTTTCACTTTGGCTATAAAGATCATCATCTTATTTTACTTGATTCATCATTACAGAAAAGATAAAGATGACAACAGGAAGCCAAAGGTATTTCTGCACTTAAAAGAGAGAATAAAGTAATACTATTCCATTCTAAAAGGTGTATCTCAAAAAGTTTCATTACCCATCTCTTATGGGGTGGCAACTGTCCACAGATGTCACAAAGATCACCACAAAGGTCAGGGGCTGGGTTTACAATTTTTGAAGCAGTGGGTAGGAGAGCTGAAATGCTGCTCACCAATAAAGAGATTCATCCAGATTTCTCAGTTTAACAGCTTGTCAATTTTTCCCATCTGATTTTTTAAATGAAAGATATCAGTTTCCCCAATCTATGTCTTAATACCCAGAAAACACAAAAAGCTCTCTACCTACACCCTCTAGGATACCACAGATGATAACAAACATTTATTTCATTCAACCACCATTGTTTAATCTACCAGCAAAATCAGCATCATTAGTCTAAGCCTCCACATTTGCTCGGACAGGAACAAATTTTAGATTAAGTGTCCAATTATTGGCTCATAAAGTCTTATTACTGGCATTTCCTTTTTACCAGAGTGTGCTTTAATTGGCAAGGGCCTTTTTTCCTAAGACTTGTCTAATTCTAAAGAATGTCATATGCCCTCCCAAACAACACATCAAACTGCAGGGGAAGCACAGGGAGCAACACCCCCCTGAATACATCTGTCCAGCTTATGGCCATCAACACAAACCCCAACTGCTCTTCCCATCAACTGATATTGATGACAGTGACGAGGCTGCTGCAAGCTTCCTTTGCTGGCCATTAGGAAATCCAATTTTATTTTTTTTTTTTAAAATAACCAATAGCATGCCAAACATTTCTGTATATATCAAGCTAAAGAGAGTGGTTTAAAGCTCAAACAGCCAAGTGGATTCACATTTAGCTATAGAAAACATCGTATCATACGCTCAAGAGAACAAGATGAAAATATGTGATATTACGATTAGGGATTAAGGTTTTAATGTCATGAATTTAGGAAGACTGGCAGGAAAAATATCCAGGAGCTGTCATGCTGGTTACCACAAATGACTGTTTTTCAAACTCTTACATCAAAACACCATCACACAGCAGAAGTAATTAAAAATATCAGAGTTTCTGAAGAATTTTGCAGGCAACCTTTTTCTATCCTGGTATCTGTAAAGCCAAACTCCTTTTGGATCAGGAACACCAATATCCACATGTATTATAAAGCTTTAAAATAAGGAAAGGTTCTTCCACAGAAGACAGCTCTTTTTTTGACATTCTAGATAATTAAGATCAGAAAGCACTTTGATCCTTCTTTCTATATATTAGTAACTTTTTCAATATCAGTTTCTGACGGGAGCACCTTTTTTTCTGCACTTAATGATGCCAAAACTCACAAAACAGTGTCTTTTTTTTCCCCCACCTGTTTATACTACTTTGTTTCACCTCTAAATCACAGCCACCCAAAGGGCCAAGCGGGAAATACTAATTCCTGGATTCATAAACCCTAAACGTAACAGGGAGGAGACTTTCCAAAGGGACAAAGAATACTCGTGCTCCATTTCGATCAGTTTTAAGATACTGGCCTTTCAATCAAAAACACTCCCGTGACAATTGTGGCAGGAGTCAGTGGGGACCCTAATGTGGTCAGGACATGGATACTGCTGTTTTCTTCACTATCATGACAGGTCAGAGATTGTCAACTTGACAGCTCCTTTGTGAACACAGTTGGAGACCTAGATGAAAATCCTCAGAAGCAGATAAGGTGGCAGTTGCACTCATGAAGCCAAATGTGTACAGTTAAGTCTGTGTCAGGACATGATTATGAGCATAATTCTACATGAAACAAGAACATGCACTTCTAAGAACAAGTTACACCAAATGATGCTTCAGCACAAAGTGACTAATGCTGCCTATTCACCAGGAAATGTGTGTGGAAAATTTATTTTATATAATATTAGGAGTCCTATCTTTTCCCTTAGGGTCTGTATAACTGCACTCAAACTGATGGAGATGTCTTGCTTTCATAGGCAAAGACCAGGAGGAAAAATAGCGCTTTTATCAGAGACTGTATCTGTAAAATACAAAATACCTGCAACGCACAAAAGCCCTGATGATGTGGGTTAGCAGAAACACTCCATTAGCATTTGCTGGGATGATCGACAGAAATCATTCATGCATTCACCAGGGATTCACTCATATAAATTCAATACCAGAGCCCAGCATCCTGCTCACACGGAATACAACCACCACCGTGTCTTTCCAGCAGTGCATGCACCAAGAACGCTGCTGGGCAATGAGGGGACTCCAGCTCCCCAACAACTCACACCTTCAAAGCACTGGTGTCTGCTCCAGGCTGGAGTTTCTTGCAAAATTTAAATATTACAAGTTTCTCAGGAAATTCTTTAGGAACAAAACAAGTCCTCTTCCTCAATTACTTAGGCATCTTTTTATTTGTAAAAAATCCAGGTTTGGGCAGCCAGGGACCACTGAGTAGCCAGATACAGGACTTGAGAATATTCTCGGTCCTCCCCTGCTTAAGTAACCTGGCACTGAAGAGAAAAACACAGCTCGAGTTCAGCACTGGAGCCCAAATGCATGGCAGAAGAAAGCAAGATCAAGGGCATGATGCAATGAAAGGATCAGGGGAATACTGAAGAAAAGACAGAGAAGTATTCCATTAAAAATGAGCTAAGCTGAAACTAGAATTCCTGAAGCTCCATTAGCAACTATCTGTGAAATCCACTGGAAAAATTCACACTGTATCTTTAATTACAGTGACTCCTCCGTATCGTAGTTACAGACTATATTTAAGAAAATTATTTAAAACCATGAGTTTCAAACTATTCAAGCAATGCATCATTTCCTTAAGATAAAAAAGCATTTTATGAATCAATATAAGTGACTGCAGGGACAGCAGGACATGATAGCAAAGGGGTTTTCTCTCTCTTCTACAGTTCAAGCTCAAATTGCTTCACAGGCTACGATTTATGATTCAAATTGAACTTCATGAGCAGTTACAGATCAAAATCTTGTTTTCTGGGTCCCAACCTATGACAACACTAACTTGTATAGTCTTTACTCTACACATTGCTGCAGTAAACACTGTAGCCAAAGTCAGTGTAAGATCACAACCACAATAACAGAAATGCTAAAAAACCCCCAAAACCAAAACCAAACCACCTCCAAATTCTCCCAAGAGGTGAATTTGGAGGCATCTTCTACACACAGAAAAAGTACCCAGTTTTACTGAAGTTACCTGTGCATCAGCATTCTGTCTGTACAAAGGGCAGGATATCATTTGTTCATCACAACAGGTACGAGTAAGATCAAACTAACATTTGCAAACCATTTTGATGCTACAGGGCAGCACCAGCAGAAGAATTCAAGAAAGAACGAGTAATTCTGTATTCAGACTGGTATTTGAGTGGTGCATTAGACCACATGCTGAACAAATAACACAACAGACTGAGAGGCAGTTCATTCAGAAGATTGGTCCAGTGCAGAAGGGAGAAAGGGAGGGTGAGGGCAGGGGGAAGAATCTGATCACATAATTACAGGCTTTCTGATAATGCATACATACAAAGAAGCCATATTAAGATTTTTCCATACACCCTTAATTCCTTTTTTTTTTCCCTCACTATTAACTGCTTCATGATTCTGTCACAATTTGCAGCCATTTTTAAATATTACAGACAAGCAACACAGCACGTATCTGTGTGTCAGAAAAGAAGGAGCATATACAATGCAATATAAAATCTACTCATGTTTTTCTTCTTACAGCATGTAGCCAGCAGATTCCATAACCACAGAGTACCATTAGAAACCAACATCACCAAATGCATATTTAACTAACTGCCTTCTCATTTAGATAACAGGTTGTAAGGGTTCTGTAGGGTAGTACAGAATAAACATTTTCAAGCAGTGATTGATTTTGCCAATTGCCATGAATGTTCTTATTCTTCACCATATAGTTAGCATCTGGTACTGTTCCCATTTTTACATTGAAAACACTATTATTTGACAATTTATATTGTCTGTGAATCCACATGATACAACCAGGAAATTTTCACACTGATCCTATACAACATTTTTAGCATTTATTATTTAAAAATCATTATCCGTGCATACTTTAAGCTATCTCCACCTAAAGTATACACTCTAGAGCTTGGATAAAGTTCAGAGAAAGATAAGAAACTTGCAAAAATGATTCCATTATTTAAACTGGGGAGGAGAGGAAGGGTAGGTGGGGGAAAAATTTGAGGGACTCTGATATAATGGCTGCTGGCTTTCTCCGTCAGGAAACAATCCAGGTTTCCTTTCATACATTTGTGACACTTTAATAACCATCATCTACTTGACTTTAATTAAGCATACATAAAAATTAGTATTTTTGTCTTTGGAGAATCATCCCCAAGTGATGTCTAGTAGAAAATACAAACCAAAGGCCTCATTTAATCCACCTACTCCAGGGTTCAATTTCGCCCACAATGAGTAACTGGAATAGCAAGTGGATTTAAAGAGACCACGAGAAAGAAAGAACTCACCATTCTAACTACTTCAGGGTAAGTTTGCTCTGTCAAACAGCCTCTGCTTATTGTAATGTAGTCCACCAGTTCATTAAGAGTGGAGCGCTTGTATTCTTTCATTTTAAGGTCTGAAAGCGTGTCCATGAAGTCAAAAATGACACAGCACTGTTGAAGTTTCTTTAGGAACAGTTCAGGCTGCTCTGAAGATGGAACGTCTATGAAACAAGAAAGGAAATCTTTGTGAGTCTGGCATCTTATTATACAAAACAGGATTTCTTTTTGAAGATCAATTTCAAAGGAAAGCAGCTTTCATACAATTTTTGTAAAACAGAGTTCAGATTAACAAACAAACCCCTTATAGGAACTCTATTACTATTGTGTGCTTGAGATCTTCAACAACATGTTGTAGGAGTAATTTAATCATTACCTGCTATTAAGAAAATCAAGTTCACCAAAATAGACCAGGATTAAGCAGAGAATGGAAACAGCAGCATTCAAGACTTAATTCTACAATATACCACTACTTTTATTGGAGACTGACAATCACCATCATTAACTTACACTCCAAAGGATGAAAGAACTGTCAAACACATCAAGCTTGATTAATTTATATTTCTAAAAGCACTGTGTCATTTATAACCCTATATGAATATACATGAATATGTATATGAATATACAGCAAGACTGTAATTCTGCAAACAAGTTTTCAGATTCAATCATTATCCCCATGTTGACACTTTCCAAAGCAAAATCAATTTTACTGGAGCACAGTGAGGATTTTTTGCAGTACTATGAACACACAATATGCATCAATAGGAAAAACTTCAAGTAATAGTATGTGCTTGACCAATAAAGTAAGCAGAATGTACTACTTACTATTTTTGCTCTGTTTTCTTAATTCACAGCAGATAAAAGACTTAATAAAATCATAAAAGGAATGTCAACTTCTTAGGGGTCTGCTAGTTTACCAACTGTATCAACAGAGTACATAGAATGCTTGGTTTATCCAATGCTCACGTACAGAAGGAGGAAACAAAAGCTTAAAGTTGCAGAAATGAAATATACATTTTTACTCTAAAAGTATGCCCTTGGACTAGAGGGCACCTCACTTCCTTTGATCTACCTTTTTTTTTTTTAAAGGCATGAATGCTCTGTCAGCACCACAATCCAGCAAATGACCTTCCAAGCAGTAATAAAATATGCAAATGAAAAATTCTCCTTATTTCAACTAGAAAAAAATTAAGAGTAAAAAAACCTGATGTTTATTCGTTAAAACCTGAACATAGTAGTAAGATGCCAACCTAGGGTGGAACTTAAGACACGAGTATGTCAACTTAAGGAATACATGGTAAACACTAGAAGCTGTTAGTAGCTGTATAGTAGTTTTAAGGACAAAGTACTATGAATGTGTTTTAATTAAAACCACGCCCACAGCAGTTACTCATTCCAAGTTCAAAAGACCTATGAAATATTATAAGGTCATAGTACAAAGCTACATAGTTTTAAAAAGTACTGAGAGAGATGGAAGGACCCCAAGGCACTTCACCCCAACTCTCAGCACTGCTTCATCACTGGGAAGAATAAATATGGATTGCAGCACAACTAAGCCACTACGTGCCTCCTGACCTGACGTGGTAAAGCACAACAGTTTGCTCAACCTTCTTCCACTTACAGCACTGTGACACTGACAGGATTCAATGGGCTACTTACACGCTGTGTCCTGCAAAGAACAACCAAGACCTTGCCAAGGTTCAGCTGATGATAGCAGGCAGCACACACCAATCTCATGGTCATTGGGCCTGGGTAAACTCTACAACAGCTGTATCCAAAGGAAACTAAGGGGGGGGGGAAGTTGTATCGTTACGACACCACACTTCTCATCACTGTAAATGCTCACCCCATGCTCTCACAGGCTATATTCATCTGTGCCACAGAACACACAGGAACGTGGTCCTGCAGAACTCCAACAAGAAGAGCTACACAGCAGAAGAGTCCACTCCCAACATCTCTGGAAAAATTGAAGGTCCCAAAACCAGGTCACCCTCAAGCTGTTCCACTGGCCAGGTCTTGCACACATTCAAATGCCTCACAGGAGGAAATGGAACACCTAAGATAAGCCAAGGAGTCAAAGTCACCAACTTTCACCCATCACTTCTATTAGTGACCTTTCTAAGGTTACAGTCTTACAGGAGATAGAGGGCCTGGGGAAGGAAAGTACTGTGACTGCTCTCTTGATTACCTGCCTTCAAATAACGGACTTCAGAATTCACTGTTATAAGCAAGCAGGCAACAATTAATTGATTAGCCATTTCTTCCAAAAGACAGACTGTAAATACAAACTGAATAACAGCACCAAAAAATGGATGAAAGTGCAACTGGTTATTTTTCAACAGTATTATGTTCAACTCCAATTTCCATTCTGTACTGGGTTTGTGTGGCAAGGTTTTGGTAGCGCGGAGGGGGCTACATGGGTGGCTTCTCCCTTGTCCAATAGAGCCGATACCAGCTGGATCCAAGACAGACCCACCACTGGCCAAGGCCAAGCCCACCAGCAACAGTCATAGCACCTCTGGGATGACACATTTAAGAAGGGGAAAAAGTTGCTGCACATCAGCAACCACAGCTGGAGAGAGGAGTGAGAATATGCGAGAGAAAGAGCCCAGTAGACACCAAGGTCAGTGAAGAAGGAGGGGAAGAAGGTGCTCCAGGTGCAAGAGCAAAGATTTCCCTGCAGCCCATGGTGAAGACCATGGTGAGGCACGCTGTCCCCCTGCAGCCCATGGAGGTCCATGGTGGAGCAGATCTCCACCTGCAGCCTGTGGAGGACCCTACAGCCCATGGAGGGGGGCTACACCAGAGCAGGTGGGTGCCCAAAGGAGGCTGTGACAGTGTGGGAAGCCCGTTCTAGAGCAGGCTCCTGGCAGAACCTGTGGACCCATGGAGAGAGGAGCTCACACTGGCATGAGTTGTGATCCTGTGAGGGACCCACACTGGAGCAGTTCCTGAAGGATCACACCCCTTGGAAAGGACCCACGCTAGAGCAATTTGTGAAGAACTACAGTCCATGGAAAGGACTCATGTTGGAGAAGTTCATGGAGGACTGTCTCCCGTGGGAGGGACCCCAGGCTGGAGCAGGGGAACAACATGAGGAGTACTCCCCCGAGGAAGAAGCGGAAGAGACAATGTGTGATGCACTGACCACAATCCCCATTCCCCGTCCCACTGTGCTGCTCAGGGGGACAAGGTAGAGAAACTGGGAGTAAAGTTGAATGTGGGAAGAAGGGAGGGGTGAGGGGAAGGTGTTTTTAAGGATTTCAGTTTATTTCTCATTAGCCTACCCTGATTTGACTGGTAATAAATTAGACAAATTCCTCCAAGTGGAGTCTGTTTGCCTATGATGGTAAGAGGTCAGTCATCTCTCCCTGTCCATACCTCAACCCACAAGCTTTTCATTATGTTTTGTCTTCCCTGCCAAGCTGAGGAGGAGAGTGATGGAAAAACTTTGGTGGGCACCAGGCATCCAGCCAGGGTCAAGCCAGCACACACATTTTCTTATACCATCTATAATCCCTCATAGAAGTTGAAAATACGTCAGTGGTATCAATAAAATCTATGATGGTCCAGGAAGATAATGGGATTTGGTTGCATTGTTCTACATGGCTTGCACACATTTACATTGACCAACAAGGATATCCTAGTCAAAGAACACCACAGGCTGAAATCAAACGGGAATCCATCAAGATACAATTCATCACAAGTTATAACTCAAGATTACATTCATTTGGGTTGGTATAAATAAAAGTTTAAGAGTGACTAAAGCATTGAAATAACCAAGACAAGTTTGTTTTCTTTTTTTTCTCTCCACTTAAGTATCCGGAGGTGTGGGAACAAGGTGAAAAATGTAATTAAGTTCTTCTCAAGAAAAACTACTCTAGCACATTGACTTTCATGCCAACGTTACTACATCAATGAGCCATGTGAGCTACAGAGGCAAACTAAAACAAACAACCAAAAACCCTACAACCAACTAACCAACAACAACAACAAATCCCAAGGCTCCATAAAATAAAACCACAAAAAACAAGTCATAGAATGGTTTGAGTTGGAAGGACCTTAAACATCATCTTGCTCCAACTCCTCTGCCATGGGCAGGGACACCTCCCACTAGACCAGGTTGTGCAAGGCCCCATCCAACCTGGCCTTGAACACATCCAGTGATGGAGCACCCACAACTTCCCTGGGCAACCGATGGTTCTTGCCATATCTGCTTCTTTTCTTATGTGTGTGTTTTCCTCAGACCTCTAGTGCCTCTGTCATAGCTGCACAAACCTTACCAAAACATCACTAAGAATGGACTTCCCTGGCCACCTTCATGCCACTACTTGGAGCGGGGAGCACACTGGTACTTGGGGTACTGACCTCCTGAGCTCCACAGCAGAGCTGAAGCCCTTAATGCAATGACTTGATATGAACCATGCAGCTCATTACAGATATTCATAGTTAGTTGATGAGAAACAGCAAATCATTTTCTTCTCAGCAGAGGGATACTCAGAACTTTCAAAGAATTTTGCAACATGTTACTCTTGTGCTAACACACAGCCCAACATTTAGGCCCCAAATTTATTAACCTTCAATATTACCATTGTATCCACTTTCAGTTGAAAGAACTGAAAACTGAGCAACTGTTCTAATAAATCTGTGCAAATATCTATTAAAATCAAACTGACATTATTAGATGATGTGTGATTTCTCTCCAATATACATTTATTAAAATAAAAATTTAAAGAAAGCTAAACTTCTGTCTAGATGACTAAGAACTCTCCTCACTTTCAGGTCTTTGCTACAAGCTAATTTCCAGGCTTGTCTGATTTCTCTTTAGCCATTTGAAACTGTATAGAGCTTTCAAAATTCACTGAATAATCCCAGATCAAAAGAAAATTGGCTGAGTGAAAGCAAGTACTTAGACATCTGAGCAATGATAAATCAAGATAGAATCACAACCTTAAACAAAATCAAGAGTTTTATAAAGCTATCTGAAAAAAATGACAGAAAGGTACTGTAATTTTATTTTATTTTTAATACAGGAACCAACAACTGTTATTATAGGGCTGAAATACTAATTTTAAAATGGCCAAACCAATTCAGTTTCTTTTTAAATAGTCTTTTTCCAAAGTAACCCTAATCCAACAAGCCCATCCCTTCTCATCTGTCATCTCTGGGGAGATGACTCTTCATCAGGGAGTGTAGTGATAGGACAAGGGGTGATGGTTTCAAACTGAAAGAGGGTAAATTTAAATTATATATTAGGAAGATATTCTTTACTGTTTAGGGTGGTGAGACATTGGAACAGGTTGCCCAGAAAATCTGTAGATGTCTCATTCCTGGAGATGTTCAAGGCCAGGTTGGATGGGGCTTTGGACAGCCTGATCCAGTGGAAGGTGTCCCTGCCCATGGCAGGAGGGTTGGAACTAGATTATCTTTAAGGTCCCTTCCAACCCAAACCATTCTATGATTCTCTGCAGTCTCTGCCTTGAGCATCCTTTTATCAAATAAAGACACAGAAATATCACAGTGTACTTTTACTGTAAGTCTCTAAAAAATATTTTTAAAATCTTCATGTTTATGCTACATTCATACTTTAATGAAAGTCATTTACAAGTAACTGATTTGGGATGGTAGAAAACTAAAACTATGCATCTGACCAGCAAAACTGCATCCAGAGAGATAAGCAGTGGTTCTCTCTGAGGTAATGAAAAGCCAAGAAGGTGGAGATATTGAACACCTGGATCAGTTCCCTGATCCACTTCAGCCTGGAGTTTAGCGACGCTGGGAAGTGAAGATGGGGGCAGGGACCGAGCTGCTTAAGCTAGCACAGAAACTGTGAGGACCAGTTATGGGACTGCAGATGCAGATGCAAGACAGTAAAGGGCCTAGAATTAGGATAAAACAAAACAAATTACGTAGATTACGTACAAAATATTGAGCAAAACTAGGCTGCAATCACACATACCCTGCACCCACATAGGTTCTATCAGAATATGTATTAATAATTAAAATTAAAATGCCCTCTAAATAAGTATTGCTTCCAGTATATACATTACTGTTATTAACTATTTTGAAGGTGATGTTTGCATAAAGAACTAGCAGCATCATCTTGTAGACAAACACCACATTAAGCATGAAAAATAAAAACATGTATTAAAACCAAAGTATGTCCAGAACAGGGGACAGAGAGGTTAACAGTAATTTTTCCTCACATTAATTTCAAGAACTTCCTTTTAATTTCCCAGCACTTAAGAACTTTGTATTCACTCGCCTCCACCCACTGAGATTGTTTCCTATATTCTTTCCCTATCAACCTAATGGCAAGATAACTCCCTATTTTTTCCTCAGTTTCCTTATCTTCCAGTTATTAAACAAACCTGGGACTATTTTTTTTCTAGTTAAGCAAAATCTCCTTGTGACAAAAAAAGCAACTCTAGAAAACCAAACAAACCGCTCCCGCTTTGCTGCCACTCACCAAACCACTGAGCTAAACATAAGCAGCAACCAAAGCAAGGACCTACCTGCACAAAGGAGGTGGCTGTGCATAAATCTTTGTGTCTAAACATATCCCCACAGGGCACCATGATGGTTTTATTCTCAGAGAAGTTAACTTTCTAGTCTTTATTCAAATAAAACTTGCCAATCTGAATTTGAAAACCTTTTGGCCTTCTTTGAGAAGTTCACTTCAAGAAAAGGTCCAGCAACACCCAGCCCACAGGTTTCACTAACAGAAGGTCCTGTCACACATACACCCCAGTACATAACTAGCCACATTTCTGTAAGCCACTTTTCACGGTATAATATTGATTTTAAGATGCCAAGAAGTATAAATGTTTGCCCTCTCTTTCTTACACATACTTCTTGAGAAAAGCAATCACTATCCTGATTGCACTCATTCAGTTTTCCTGACTGGCTGTCAATATTATGAATGCTTTGTGAAGTCAGTAATCATTCATTCATAATAGGTGCTTTTTTCCAAAGCTGTTTTCCCAACTCGTTCTCTATACTTAATAATTATACAGGCAGGGCAGCACTGAGGCATTGTGTTCAAATACATAGTCTAACCAGCACCAACATCATTCACACAGCAATAAACACAGGGGGACAAACTCCTGCTGACTTTCATGAGTGAGCATGCACAAAAAGAAAAGCCCAACATCCCCATGCTGTTTCCAGCACATCCAAAAGGCATCATCAGAAGCGTAACACGGGACATCCTCTACCACTTTTCCCCATGATCAGTGTCTCTTCAGATAATCAATCACCAAAACGAGAACTATTTCCCTGACCATAAACTTCTCCTTGATTAAACTGAACAGGTTCTCATCAAGGGTGGATCTCCTGGGTGGTTTCGCTCGGATCCCGGATATGGTGAATCCCTCTTGCCAACACTCCCAATCATTTCACAGAGGTTTTCAACAAACATCATGTACTTGCACGAACAGCACGAAAGCAGCTTAGAACATAGAATCATAGAATGGTTTAGGTTGGAAGGGACCTCAAAGATCATCTAGTTTCAACACCCCTGCCATGGGCTGGGACACCTCCCACTAGACCAGGCTGCTCAAAGACCTGAACAACCTGGCCTTGAACATTTCCAGAGATGGAGCATCCACAACCGCCTGGGCAACCTGTTTCAATGTCTCACCACCTTCAGAGTGAAGAATTTCCTTCTCATTTCCAATCTAAATCTACCCTCGTACAGTTTGAACCCATTATCCCTTGTCCTATTACTACAGGTCTTCGTAAAAGTCCCTCCCCAGCTTTCTTGGAGGACCCCTTCAGATACAGGTAGGCCGCAATAAGGTCTCCTTGGAGCCTTCTCTCCTCCATAGATCTGTAATGAGTGCTTTGAGTGCATATGGAATTGCATTAGAAGCAACTGAGGATACCTCATAATAGATACTCTTAGACAGAGCCAAAATTTTATAGCATAAATACACTTTTAAATATATTGATCAAAATTTTGCCTTTACTCATGTTAAAATTTTAAGAACTTCAGCCTCCTAATAGAACACATGGATGTTTAGTTCATCTCAAGACCAAGAATTAAAAAACAAACTGACAATAAAAAAAGATTTCAATAAAGGATACTTTTACAAAACTTCGATTATTTTTTTTGCCTACTTCTACAGCAGGCGTGGTGCAGGCAGCACTTCAGGCCTCCTCACATGGACCTGGACAGCTCAATCCAGAGCCACAGCAGTCAAGGTTTCAGTGAAAAGATTCCTTCAGGCTACACTTCGACAATCTGTGACCAACACTTGTTCATCCCACCACTGACTACACCAATGGTGTCTGTGTTGTGAACATCTTTCCACTTGGAAGTGGGCCAAGATCACATGCTTGGTTGTCAAAGCTACTGATGAGCCACAGCAAAATATTATTACATCCATATGCATTGCAAAAGGACTGTACTAGTGCAACTTAGCATCAATGATGTGTCACCCTCAAGTGAGTAGAAAGTTTCTAGGGTGCTGTAGGTTTTACAAGTTTGGGTGCTCTTACTCATCACTAACCTAACACGATGAAGGCTGGACATTCTTCAAGAAGTTTCAGAGGCACAGGTGCAGGCTGTCCCCATGTGTTGTCAGACAAACTGCTGGGAAAGACATCTGGCCTAGCTAACAGGGAGATTTTGCTGGGACTCAGGAAGAAAAGGAGAGTTTACCACCTAAGGTAAGGAGGAGGAACAGGCAATTCAAGAAGAGTACATGGATCTAGTTAGGTCATGCAGAACCAACATTAAGAAAGGCAAACTTCAAGCTAGAACTCAATCTTGCCGCTGTCATAAGGTTTTTACAAATACATTAACAACAAAAAGAGCGGCAAGGAGAATCTCCACCCTTTACTGGATGCAGGAGGGAACATTACCAACAAGAACAAGAAAAAGGCTGAGGTATTAATGCCTTCTTTGTCTCAGTCTTTAATAGTCAGACCAGTTATCCTCAGGGTACTCAGGCCCCTGAGCTGGAAGTCAGGGACAGAGAGCAGAATAAACCCTCCCATAATCCAGAAGGAAGCATTCAGCAACGTGTTACAACATCTAGACACTCACAAGTCTACAGGGCCAGATGGGATCCACCCGAGACCACTGAGGGAGCTGGCGGAGGAGCTTGCCAAGCCACTCTCCACCATTTATCAGCAGTCCTGGCTAACAGGGGAGGTTGCAGACGACTGGAGGCTTGCCAATGCCCATCTACAAGAAGGATGAGAAGGAGGATTCAGGGAACTACAGGTCTGTCAGACTGACCTCAAGTACTGGGGGAGATTATGGGACAGTTCATCTTGAGTACGCTCACACACCACATGCAAGAAAACCAGGGGATCAGGCCCAGCCAGAATGGGTTCATGAAAGGCAGGTCCTGCTTGAACAACCTGATCTCCTTCTATGACCAGGTGACCCGCCTAGTGGATGAGGGAAAGGCAGTGGATGTTGTCTGCCTGGACTTTAGTAAAGCCTTTAACACCATATTCCACAGCATTTTGCTGGATTAGCTGTCAGCTCACGGCATAGACGGGTGCGCTCTTTGCTGGGTTACAAACTGGCTGGATGGCCCAGCCCAGAGAGTGCTGGTGGACGGGGTTAAATCCAGTTGGCAGCCAGTCACAAATGGGGTTCCTCAGAGTTTAGACCAACAGAGTAATCAAAGACAGTCAAAGTTTACCTACTCTACTTAAAAGTGCATTCAAGGATAAATGATCCAAATCAAAGAAGACAGCAGAAAAGGTACAGAAAAGGATTCAAATGACACAGATTTTGGAGAAAAATTGATGGGAGAAGAGCAAGTGGATGAGTGTAGCAAAATATTTCAGAGGAGATGGAAAAATGACAAAGCCACTGTGAATACTTGGGAAGAGGACAGAGTGGGAAGCCAAAGAAGGCAGAGAAAAACACAAAAAAGTAATAAAAGCCCAAAAGAGAAAGAGAACGAGGTAGAGCATGCACAGGAGACTTGGAAAAGACAGAGAGGAAAAAACAGTTTGGGGGAATAGGTAATACAATGAAAGCAGCAGAATATTTTAAAAAGTAAAAATAGGAGCTCAAAGTGTTTAAGCAAAACAGGAATGCATGAGTTAGTGGTTAGGGGCTAGATTTGACCAAGCAGCTACACATCTGGAGTTTCCTAACACTCTGTGACATCTTTAATATATCCTGAAACTTTATTTATGGTGAGTCTGTCTGCATGAATATCAAATTAACATTTATTTTTTATCACAAGTTTTGTACGTTACATTCTTCCCATGCCTCCTTTTTACTAGTATTTCAAAAATGATGGTTATCAATTTTTATCTTTTTTTCAAAGCCTGGTGAAAATACACATAAATATTATTTCAATTTCCTAAATTGAATACATGGCACAAAATCCCCAAATAAGACAAAAATACTTCGCTGAAACACTGAGAATTGCTGTGGCCAATTTTCCTGGACTAACTCGAGTTTCTGTTATACTGGCTCAGAAAGTTCATGCCAGTTGTTTTAAGTAGGTTATTATTGAGCTGCACTTTCAAAGTACAAGCTAACCTTCATTCATAGGAGTCAAAGTCACTGGGTTTGCTGAACAGTCACCAGAGAGAGCTGCTGTCCATGTTTGTTCTGTCTCCTGAGAATACCAACCTGAGGTAGTGAAGAAATTATCAGGATATCTTTGCCACACACCTTCTGCCTACCCTCCCACTGCTAGATATGAATGATATGACTCTTTCCAAACTCTTCTCCAAAGGCAAGGCAAAAAAAGGGGAGGATGGATTTTAAACGTTCTTTAAAAAAAAACCAAGAACAAAAAAATCCCCAACCAACCAACAAACAAACAGAAATTGTTTGTCTTGTACATTTATAGGATTTGTGGGTGGATTTTTTGTTGTTTGTTTTTGGGGTTTGGTTTTTATTTGGTTTTGGTGGTTGGTTTGTTGTTGGGTTTTTTTCCAGGTACTGACCTGTTTAGCCGGGTATGTTAAAAAAAAGCAAAAAAAACCCCCAAAACATCAACCCAACACTATGCTGGGAGACACCACTAAAACCTATTGAGTTTTGGAGCTCCCAGAGCTGTGTTAGAACATTTCTAGGCTACGAACCAAAATATCCACAAAGTGAAAGATCTTGGAATTTTTACATCATGTTTCATTACAAACATAAGACTCTACACAAAAAATCTCTGCCCTTGGGTTTCTTGAGACCCCAGGATTAGAATGTACAGGAGTATCACTGCTTATACCTCTGCTTAATTCTAGCTGGTAATGCCTCCAGCGCTGAACCTTCTACTGCTTCCTTTCAGCTACCAGGAGCAGGCTTTTCTGTAGGTGTTTGAATAGCAAAAGCTACAGGTAGAGCAAATGCAGATCCAAAATAACCTGAACACCACGTAAACAAAGCCATCTTATTTTCCAGGTGATGTCTCAAATTGCAGACGCAGAGCAAAGCTCACAATAGGATCTTCACACTCCACTGGGTCACTCAACTGCCATCTTCCTTTCCTTTAAAATCACTAACAGTCCTTCCAGCTGTTTTTCAGTGTATTTTTCCTTGCCTGGCTAGTCTCTAGGACCCTGCCATCCTCCATCCATTCCCAAGTCCTTAGCAGAGCCATGAAATTCCAAATGTCAATAGAGACACAAGTCTCAGCTCATTATTTCGAATTTGTCATGCTATGCTCATACCCCTTTTATCTTGTACTTTGTTTCTGTTAATTTTAGAGAGAATGATGGATTACACTGCAGCTTCAACTTTATCTTACTACATCAAGCACAATTATTATTCTGTTTGTGGTAAATTCATGGCAAATATCAGAAAATGGCCGGACTAGCAATTTACAATGAACATCTCAAGGTTTTTAAGTTTCTTGGATGGCAAAAAATCTGAAACCCAGCAAAGCATTTGTAAGTTTCAGGCTACTAAGAAACACCTTCGCAAAGAACCCACGATGGCCTGCTGACCTAAGACAGAAGAATCCTTAAGAGGATTATTGTCTTCCTTTTGATAAGATTCTTATCAGATCACATTTTTTTCGTGCATGACATGAGAAGCTTTTGCTGTATAATGATCATTAAATATAAGAACACAAATATGTCACAGCAATCTTACAGTTACCTTCCATTCTAACTGTGGTCATAAGGCAATTCAGCATTCACAGTAGAATTTATATGTTTGGTGCATTAAGTACATAAAATCATGATAAAATTATATATCTGTGCATGCTTCCTGTAAGAGTGCAAAAATTATACCTTGCTTAGTAAGTGCTCTGAAACTGCCATCTGTCCAAATAAAAATATGCAATATTCATTTTCCTCAAGCTACAGAGTTGCTCTATGAAATTTATTCAAATACACTTAGATGCTTGCAAAAAAGCTGAACCAAGAGCAAGGGAACCCCAAACATAACTCTCATCCAACTGGGCTCAGAACAAGTGCCAGGATTGCTACTCTGCTCAATACTGACCCACTAATTTATCCCAGAAGTCACAGGGGTATTCCACTCTCCAGTGAAATAAGTAATTAAGTGAAAGCTATTCTACATACTTAAGCTACTGTCTAAGAGCCCAGGCTTATATTTAAAAATATTTAAATTTATTGACTTAAAATACATAGATATAAAATATAGATTTCTGTAACCCTATTTATACATTTAGAAGGGCTTAATTGAAATAATAACTTCCATTCCCTTCTTGTTTGGTAGTATAAATTTAGTAAAGTACACACTCTATGCTAATTTGCCTCCACAGTCTCCCAAGCTTTTTCAGTAACACACAATCCAACTGTCCATCATGTGTTTGCTCTCTCATTCTCTCCATAAAGGGAGCAATGTGTAAGACTTCTATGGAACTGCATATTTGTAAAATGCTCTGTTTGCTTAAGAAAAGATAAGATTTAATAAACATACCCTAAAGTTATGATGGAAGATGCAGAAACAAGCTTAGAGTTCATTCTAAAGCCCTCAAATTAATCCCTCTAAAAGCTCAACTTCTTACACGTTTCCTCTTTACTGCAGAAGCTCCAGCACGGCAGAAGAGGAGAATTATTTGGTTCGGCCTTCATTATTCATTTAGTGTTCTACACCCTAGTTTCAGCCCGCTGAGGTCCTCTGAGATCAGAGCCAACATCTCAAGCTGGACTCAGTGTTATACCAAAACCAAGCTGGGGTTGCAGGGACAGATGCATCTGCAGCAGCACATCCCTCAGGAACACCAGCCACAGCCTCCACTGCTCATCTGTGCTTTCTGAGCTGGAGAACATGACACCCAGTACATCCCAGCTGAGCCACGAGGAAGCACAGGAAAACCTGAAGGTACATCTTGATCTACACATTGGGATAACATCGACTTGTCAACTGAGAAACTAGAAAGCATTACTCGAAAAATGCTACGTGAGGCCTTTGCATCCACAAGCCATCCACGTGGCTTATTTGTTGAGAAAGGAGGTTACCACATCGCTCCCTCCTTCAAGATATTTTCCTTGCATAAGGCCTTCTGGTGCTCAGGTTCCATCAGCTGCCCTGAGAGACGGTCACACGTAAGGCTCAGACTGTGTTATTCACTACCTTACAACAATAACTCCAATTAGTCAAGCAGTTAGTTAAGGGAACGCCCTTTCTCATATTGCCAAGCCCAGTAGATCTGTCTAAATGACATAAAATAAAGAAAGAAATCTACTTTACTTGATCTTGCTACTACCATCCAGCTCTCCCCCATTCCCTGGTGCACAGAAACATATCCCCATTCCAGACCATTTCTACAGCAACCTCTAGATCTTCAGATTACTCGGGATCTGGAACAACCCAGCAACAGAGGAGAGAAAACATGACATTTATATAATACTCAGCTATAACCTGTGCGGTTAGTCTGGGTAATGCTGGGTATTTCATGTCATTTGTATTATCATGACATATGTGTATGCAAAAATACCAGCTATGTGTTTAAAAATAGGATCTTCTCCATCACAGAATGGCACATCTCAAGTTACCGGTTTTAAAACAAAGTAAATGAGAGACTCATTTACTAGTAATTATCATTCACATTTAGAGCTCACTGCTCTGTTATACCTAAATCGGGTATTTTTGCTCAGACTTGGAAATGTGACTGACAGAGTATTAGGTCACTTTTCTCTTTTACTTTTCTTTCACTTTTCTCCTGTTTTTCTGCTTGAATCCTAAAAGGGGTAGACATTTTATCTTTCCAACACAGGGTTCTAGAGAGCAAACAATTTCTGAGTATCTGTAACTGTCTAAAGAACAACCCTTATCATAGCCTTGCATTACCATAATGTGCTTGGATGGTTTTTCATACTATCTTTCCCTCTGACCTCTTCCAAAAGCATTGAATAATAATTAAAAAAATAATAAATGCAGTTTTCTTTTGGCAGAATATATTTACCTGCATGCATGTATATCAATCAGAGGGGTTTTTTTCTCCCTCAGAAATGCCATCTGCTACTGCACAGACAAATCCAACTGATGATCACTGGGCCTTGGCACCTGAATGAATTTCACTAGAGATTATTTAGTCCTTCTTCAATAGAACTATCAGTCTACAAGAGAATATTACCTTTAAAAATAATATCTGGCCAATTACAAACAAATAGTTTTAAGTTCTTAGATTCATAAACAAGTTTGAGAAACCTGAAATCCGCACAGACAAGGTTATGTCATGCAACAAATGTAACCAAAGGGATCACTGCTCTCCTGTGCATCAAGACACTTTGCAAAACTTTGTAGTTGAGACTGTTACAAATATTAACCAGACATAACAGTTTAGGCATTAAACATAATTAAAACCTCTCCTCTGTGGTTACCAAACACCACTCTTCATTGTCAACTGCTACCCTCTCTACCAAACTGCTCATTAGTGAAGGTGCTTCTCTATTGGAGATGATAAGCTGAAGTTAAATCACCAACAACATTCACCCTCAGCTGTTCTGTGGTTGCAAACTCCATCTCCAGATGGCATCCCGGCCAAGCCGAAGTCAGTGGGAGTGTTATGTTGGTTCATCAGAACTGCAATTACACCTTTGCTCTAATTGGCAGAAAGCTCATTGCTTACTAATCAAAAAGGAAGAGCAAATCTCATCAGTTATCTATTCCACAAAAAAATAATGGAGAAAAACTCGGGAAGAAAAGTGTGTCTTTTGCAGGTTTATACATACACGGGTAAGTCTGAAAGCTCCTCTTCCTAAGTGAGGTGATTCAGATACATTATTGGTGCATTAGCATCACTTTTAAAAGGGTTTTCATAGAGTCTTTGATCTGATCCGATCACTGATCAAGAAAACATATATAGTACAGTGAACATGTTTTGTATCTGACCATAGACATACCCAGATCATACATTCTCCAGCTTGCCCATACTTTTTAGGAAGTAGCAGACTCACAAGGATGTTAACTTACATCCTTTGTGTATTTAAAGACAGGACTTCAGGTGCACACTTTGTCTTTTCTTTTTTTTTTCCCATGAAATATCAAATTCACTAATATATTATTAAATGACAAGTACCACATGTCACTTACAATAAAAACAAGTATTTTAAGTAATTACCTCCACTGGACTGAAGTTTAGCAAGAGAAGGCAGACGGCATTCTACATTCTCTTTACCTTACACTCAGGCTGTATCAGCGGGCACATATACAGATGGCCCTTTCCCAATCCAATAGCTAACATGCGGTCAAAGTAGGTCAGTGAAGAACAAAAGAGTTTTAAACTATACTAATCCAGTGGCTTCAACATCCTACCAAAACAGAGAAGGATTGCCGAAAGTCTTGTGGCCACAGGATGAAGTTATAACTATAAGGCTAGAAAGCAAAATACAATCTCATGCTGTCACATGCTCCTCCCTGTACCTGGCATATTACTTAATTATTTGGACTTAGAAACTCTGGCGGTACTCAACTGATCACCTTCAAACAGACCTACTGAAGCAGCACTTCTGTGTGCCTTACTCCTTCCTCTGACACACGCACTGAAGGATCAATCCATAACATAAGACCTAAGAATCTATTGAGCTTTACACCCACTCCTCTGATTCCTGTCATTTTCAGAGGGTATTAGAGCTTGTTTCGTTTTAATATCAATGCTAGCAGTATCTCTTGTCAGAAGGGAGTGAAGAACCCAGCTCAGGCATTTCTTCAGCAGCAGAGCTCCTTCTGTTTGAGGGTGCCATTTGGTATTGCTTCTGGGCTGCTCCTACCTTTGCCTGTTCGTGGAGTTTCTCACAATCATGTCTGTATTACTCCTTTCTGAAGCTTGCCTCTTTGTCTCGTTTCTCTCAGTTTACAGCTGAAGATCTTCTCCAAGACAGCCCCCAGCTTCTCCAAATGCCATCTATTTTTACCTAGGCGCTGCCGTCTCATTCCGGATGCTGCTAATTGGCCCCTTAGTCACAACTGGAAAAGTAACCAAGTTGAGTAACTCTTTCTGAGCTGCTGCATTGAGGAATCTGTGTGCCTCATACTTGCATTAATGCAAACGAGGAAGCTTCTAGTAAATTTGTTCCCATGCAAGATGAAACCCAGAGTTTAATACAAATTACCCAGAATTTAGCCTCTAAGATTCTATAACAACTTCTCTCGCACACTTTCCTGCATCAGACTTTTATATTTAAACTTTTAAATCATGTAAATGAGGAGAGAATTGTAGCACTAGAGATCAACTGTACTCTACCTATTTACCAGCCTTCCTTTTTTTTCCCCCACATATTACATAGACCAACCTATAAATTTGCAGATATCCACTCAAAATTACAGAAACCCCATGTAAAATTAGATTTCAAAAGAGTGAAACAAACGATGACAATACATACATCCAAGCAACCCATCCTGAGTCAAGTGTTTTTCTTATACACAGGACATAAAGCAGCTGGCTTCACAGCTACAAAATGGTGTTTCTACAACTCAGCAAGCCCTGCTTGCTTCTTAATCACTTTGCTAATGAAAAATTAAAGTTGTGAGGAAATTCCAAGAAGGTCCAACTTTTCTCCTTCTGCATAGTTATCAACCAAATTGGTACAAACAGGAATAGCAGCTCAGGAGACAGACAGACTAGTCGGGCAGCTTTTACTAGGAAAACACTGGGAAAAGTAAGTAACTAAATGATCTAAATTCATTCTAAATTACTTTATAGTCATTGTAATACTTTATTATTCCACTAGAAAGGCAAATTTAAATGCTGAGTATTTAAAAGCCATTACTTCAGCAATACAGAACATAAATGAGAAAATTACCATTTTGTTAAGGGAACTTGACTCATTTTTACTAATGAGGACCACAATCGTTTAATACTAATATAATGAATCCCTTCTAGAAATTCTGAGGTTACCACAGACAAACACAGCATGTGTGTTTGACAATATGAATGCCACTGTAAGATGTCCTGAACATTATCTGTGAAAACTAAAAGCAGAGCTTTTCAACAGATTAGTAATCCTGGATTCAGTTAAATACTGGCAGGATTAATACTGTTTCCAAGGACGAAAGAAAGATCCTGTTCCACCCCATAAAGACAGCACAGGCTGCCAAGAGTGAAGGGAAGGACCTTCAGCTGTGGATCATTAAGAAACAGCCATTTTTAAAAAATGGGATGTTTTGGAGAGCACAGCATCCAGTAAAACTCTGGAGTATTTTTTCCATGTGGACCCAAGAGAACTTGAAATAATTTATTCTGCAAATGAGAAATGAAATGATAGAATGCTTCTGTGATGGTTTGTTTTGCTGAGAAAGGAACTTTCCACTTGAAATGAAGGCAAAAGGGATCTGCTTTAAATGTGATTCTGCTAAAAAGAATGAAGACATTCAGCAGACTGCAAAATCCTTGCCCTGCAAACCACCACCACCACTAGTCCTGCACATCCCTGCTTCCCACTCTCACATTAGTTTTGTTTGGTTGGGGTTATTTGTCATAGAATCATGGAATGGTTTGGATCAAAGATCATCCACTTCCAACCTCCCTGCCATGGCAGGGATGCTGGATACAACTTTGGTCCAGGCTGAGGACTCATGTAGTACAGGAAGAACTCAAGTTAATTATATGACAAAAAAGGCATGTGCATCTATTTGGGTTCAAATGTATGTTGTCTCTAAACCACGGAGGGATCCCTGCTTCCCATGACAGTGCTGTGAGGGACATTCAGTGCCTGTAGGGAGTGAGGAGTGAGCAGAGGGAGAACAAGCTCCCAAAGGACAAGCAGAGCCCATTGCAGGAGCACCAGACAACATGGCCCCTAGAACCTAGCTCAAGAGCATCCCTCTCTCACTTTCTCCAACTCCCAAACCTCATGCTTGTTCATCCACGATGCTGGAAAAATGTAGGGGTGTTTCTAGCTGTGGACACAACTGTGATGGGACAGGACATAGTTATGCCAAGTTACACACTCACATTCTCCATGGGATGTTCAGGCATAGCCAACGTAGATTTGGATAAAACCAAAGCCTGATGGTTGTTCATTAATTCAAAGGAGGCTCCTCTCCTGCAATCTCTGAGGCAGATGTGGCAGGCAGGTGAGTCAGTCTCAGAGCTACAGTAACCTGTGACAAGCCCGTAGACTCAAGGGATGTCTAGAGGTGCTCAGCTCCAATCATTCCAAATGCCCTGGGCTGGGCTCAACCACAGGAGAGGACACCGCTGACTTTCCATGGCACACATGCACCCAGCATACTTCCCTTCCAGCTGGAACTCGCAGGTCCCTGATGTCCATGGGGCTTTTCTGCCATTTCAGTGTCATCTCCTGCACTCAACCAGGCCTTCTAGAGATGGATGAGCCCTCCTGAGTTTGTCCTCACTCAGAAAGGGTGCAAAGAGCAGCCCAATTTGTCCTCTCTCACTGTACTCAGCCTTATCTGGACACACAGGTTTCCCTGGCCTAATGCAAGGTTTCGATCAGGACATGGCAAGACAGATGAAATGAAAAAGGGCTGCTTGTGCAATGAAGAGGAAAACGGCAGGTTCTTCTGCTTTGGGCACTACTCTTCCCACTATGAGATAATCCTTCCTTGAGGCATTGGCACCACCTTAGGGCACTCACGGTACAAGTATTTACCCCCAGCCCTCCCTTCGATAGCTCAGAGCACCTGAGAAAAAAATCAAATTACGCCAAAATTCAACCAGCCTGTAGACAGAGACAAGTTTATGCATCAGTAGTTTTGATTAAAGTACTTGTAAGGCAAACAAAATTGTATTATCATACAATAAAGTACTTCACTTGTTTGGGAATAAAATCTTATTATCATTTCTCCACATCCTCACTATCTCCCAAGTAACAATATACTAAGTAACCCTTGAATTTTCTTCTTTTTCTGATGTTATGAAGTGCTCAGAGTTAAAAAAAGTTGAGGGAAAGGTGGTTTAGACATTAGAGCAAGCTCAGATACCACAAACAGTTGCCTGCAGTAGCACTTCCCTCCTCTCCCACTTGCGGAATAAACGAGCTGAAGCAGAGGTCTCTCTGTTCCTCTGTACCAGACCCAGTTCTGTACTGGGGAGCTCCAATTCCCCCCCACTGCACTGCACCTGAACCAGCCCAACTCCTCTTACACAACAGGTCTGGCCAGTTCCTCCCTGCTTCCTGATTCTGAGACCAAGCAACAACTTCTCTTTATTTCCCCCCATTCCCTGATCATCCCACCTTTTCTGTCACTACTTAGCAAGCTGCCGTTAACCCTTTACTTTTGGGTAGGTCCAAGATAACAATCATAGGTCATTTTATGTTTCTGGGCTTCCTGTACCTTAACTAAAAAGAAAAGAAAAAAAGAAAAAAAAAAAAAAGAAGGTTTTTATTTCTTAATGTACATAGAGAACTCACTGAAGTCTGTTGGAAGAAGAATTTTAGAACTATTTGAAAATGTATATGTAAACCCCAAAAAAGGATGAACAGAAGAAATGTCTGAATTATAATAATAGACACTTGTTCTGAATGTCCAAGGGGTAGAATATACAGGCTAACAAGAGGTGTACAAATTTCCCACTGGACTGGTAATTTGAAATTAAGCTTTTTTAATTATGTCTAACAAGCAATGAGATGTCCTTTCTGAAACCAAACAGAAACACAGCATTTTTTTTCCTATGGAAATATTTAAGAACACATGACTCGTAGGAAAGCTTCTGGATTTGTAACTTCCACGCAAAAACTCAGAAAACTGGAATTCTAACTTGGCTTTAAAAGTACATTTTACCTTTACTCTGCACATAATTCTCTATCTCTAGCTGGAGAAGAACCAACTCAGGCCCTGGCATGTTCAATGACAACTTCAAAACTTAAGCTTAGCAAAAAAAGATATACACAAGATAAAACACACTGCAATCTCTCTTTTGAATTAAAATACAAATGCAGTCCCTCTTACCTTCCTTCAAGACAAAGATCAGCCCTTGCCTTGCTAATATTAGCACGTAACACACGACCCAGAGTAACACAGACATTAACACACATCTCCCTTTACACACCTACCTTTCAAATAGTGAACCTGACTCAGCAATCCTTAATCAGGCAACGTGCTAATAGAATCAAATTAGACTTGTTTCTGAATAACACAAAACCTGGTCTTAATTCTGAAATGCAGGAAAAACTGTTACAACGTGGAGACTGATCCTACGCTTCCTCAGATTTTAGGGCTCTCAAGTCTCGGAGAATTCTGAATATAGGATCAGGTTCCAAGTTGATCTAATTTCCACTGTCTCGTAAAGCTCATCATACATCTGTAAACACAAGCCAAATAAAAATACCATTTAAAAAACTAAGGATCAGCTTTCCTCTGAGTCTACTGCTTTGCTACAGCATGCACAGACAGTTTTTTAGTGATATCTGTCAATGAAAGTTTACAGCTGCTAAAGCCATCTCAAGTTATAACCCAAACCAAAAAAGCATAGCTCAAGACCTAGAACTTAAAACATAAACACTTAGAAAAAGAAAACACCATCACAACAACAACACACAAAAAACCCCACCAACACCTTATCCTTTGATTATGCATGAATTTCACAATGAGCAGTCACTCAAAATAGTATCTCAGGAAATCCATCTTTTCAGCACATAAGAAATTATAATAATAATAATAAAAAATCTTATTATTTTCAGTCCTCTCCAACTTAAAGAACCTTACCTTCATCACATCCACAAGATGAATATTGCTTCTTTCCATCAGCGTGGCTCTCTAAAGAGCTCTCCTTGTAACGTGAGTGCTTACTCAAGGTATGTTTAAAAGTCCAACACTAGCCTACAGTCTAATTCACTTGTCTAACGAGTGAATTATATTCATAACTGGATGGTGATTAACACCAAACAACCCAACGCTCACACAAACAGCACAGCAAATCATTCTTTTCAAGCTGCCAATCGCTGA
Source organism: Brachypteracias leptosomus (assembly GCA_013401335.1). NCBI lineage: Eukaryota > Metazoa > Chordata > Aves > Coraciiformes > Brachypteraciidae > Brachypteracias > Brachypteracias leptosomus. The sequence continues at coordinate 226,632 of VYZX01001583.1, read as the reverse complement.
GGTCAAAACATTCATGCTTTTAAGTCAAATTACAATCAACTTCCTCCCCACCCATTCTATTATTTCTTATTCATGCATTGACAAGAGCATGGAAACCACTTCACAAAATATCATGGGTATCTTGGAAGAACCTGCACTACTTAAAGATGAAACACCACTTATAAACCAAGAGAGGGAAAGAACTTTCTGAGTTTAAGAAAAACAAACAAAAAACCCAAGCAAACTTATTTTCCCCTTTCATTTTAGATACTTCCTTTTACCCGCCTACCATTTCATCTGTTGCAGTGCCCTTCAACCACAACCACCTTCAGCAACCACAACCACCTTCAGTACCAAGCCAAGGCCAAGCAACTGCTTTCTACTCCAAAATTAAAAACCAGAAGTTTTCCAGCAATGTTAACAAAATTCTCCAGATCCTTTGAATCACAGGTGCTTCACAAAGTTCAGTGCTAGCCTCCCAGAGAATGTTACATTTAGATTTTAAAATTGTAGTTGCTAACAAAAAAGATTAAGGAAAACAACACAAAAATACTGGTTTTCTATTTTATTAACATTCAGATTCTTGCTGTAGTTTCTCTTTAACCTTCTAGTCTGTGTTGATTTCCAGGAAACTCTTCCCTTATAAAACCAAATATTCTCTAACAAAATGTTAGCACCCTCCTCAAACACTCCTCTTGACAGCAGCAGCAGCCCAGGAGAGACAACAGCACTAAAGACTTGTGAGAGCTCAAGTTGTCCATGGCGGGAAGCCCAAGCAGTGCTGCTGACACACGTTGCTGAAGCCCAGAGCTCTCAGTTTCTCCTTCCCCAGCCGGGACCTTTAAGACGGCCGTGACGTCGCAGCGACGTCCCTGGTCGTTGGCGGAAGGCAGCTCCCGGGCTGTTTACCAGCGAGCCCCAGTCCAGCTCTCCTGGGTAAACAGGCTGCCCAGTCCTTCATTATCTGCATAATCCCGGCCTCTTTGATTACCGGACTGTAATACCCGCGCCCCAGCGAGCCTCCGTTCTCAATTATGGCCACGCAGCCCATGATCGGGGCAGTGCCCAATGGGATGACTAAGCAGCAAAATATGACAAGGCGTGAATTATACTGTTAATATTCCTATCATTAGCCACAGAAACCAGGGGTTTGTGCCACCAATAGCAGCTGTGCATAAGAAAGCTCCTCCACTTTGACACGCTTTCAAAATAAAAGCAACTATTTGTTTTGGGTAATTTTATCCTTGGGTTGTTTTGACACCGAACTGTATTACAACAGCTTACAAATGACTTTCTTTTTTCAAGCTTTACCTTGAAACAACGTTGGGGGAAGTACTTTAAAAAAGGCAGGCTCGAATTACAACCCTGGATTTCCAGAGAATGAGGGCGGGATCATTTTTCAACAAGATATGCTGAGCAGCTTTCATTTCAGCAACTCTCTGCCTATAGTTAAGTAGATATCAAATCTCCACAAATTTTGAATTCATCCATATATTGTTTAATTTCCCCAAATTCAATAAAAAAATAAAAAAGCAAAATTTAAGGCAAGTTTGTATAGAACAGCCATAAACTCCTTTTTTCCTCCTTTTTTATGTATTTTTTTTTAAATCACATCATCAGCATCTCTGAGGTTTCACTCAATTCTGTAAGGGCAGCCATTCTGCTCTACCTTCAATGACCTGCTTGACTATTTTTAATTCATTTGTTTGAAAATGGGAAGACAAATGCCTAAGAAGGGCAAAAATCAGTGTAAGGACCGTAACACCACACAAAATTACTACATCTTACACCACAAAATTACTGGAATAAACATATGAAAGTCCACACAGATGAACTTTCTGGTGCTCCAAAATATCACTGAACAACTTCTCCCAGTACTGTGAAATATCCCCTAAGATTTTGACCCAAAAAAAAAGGAATACTAAACAAGCATCCAAAGCATTTGCCAGTGAACTGTTTTCAGCTGGAAACAAAGATCACAAACACAGATGGTACCAGAGATGTCCCCAGCAGTAAAGAAGGAGGGGAGAAAGGACACGCAGAGAGTTGTGCTCCGGGCAGGAAGAAGGAAGTGAGAAAATAGAAGAGCTTAAGCAGGATCTCAGTTTCAAACTATTTTAAATCTACAGCCCGGCTTTAACCTGGTGAGGCTTGCTAAAAATGTGCTAACAAGAAGAAATGGATCTGATGAAGCAACAAAATAAACCACGGATTACAGTAAAAAATAAAGTACATCATTCTTAGGAAGAAAAATTAATTTTGCACAAGGAAATAATGAATTATAATAATGACTTAAAAAATAGAATAATTCATTTAAACATTACTTTTTTTTTTTTTTTTTTTTAAAGTGAGAACGAAGGGACATCACATTCAGGGGGAGCCAGTGAAGCAACAGTGCTCCAGCCTGGATCATACCTGAATTTCACTGCCCTGCATCACTGCCTTTAATTAAGACTTATCAAAAATGTCTGTGACAGTCTGTAATTTTTGAAAAGCAAAACTAAAAGAATTCAGTCAGGTTTGTTTCTATTAAAATAAAATTATAGCAATCTTACAGCTACTTAGCTGAAATAAAACCAGCAAATCTTGAAGAATTTGTATAATGTCATCTTGCTTTTCTCAAACAAAACAAGAATAACATTTTTAAAGCATGTTATTTTTATGCTGTATTACTCACAGGATATTAATTCAGAAGAACGCTGAGAAATAAAAATATTCAGATTAAAAGCATCCATTCATTTTCAATGCCCAATTTGAGACATCCTGATTTTTCTGAGTGTTTCCTTAGCACTGTGTAGTATTCAGGACTAGATCCCTGCAAGTTCACTTGGATTTTGAGTCATCCTCCAATCCATAAATCATGACCCAGTGTCTCAGGCTGAGCAGCAAAACCAGCAAGCAGTTCTCAACAACTAGCAGAGTATCACCCAAAATACGCAGAACACAGGAAACAACAAAGTCTAACTCCTCCAAGGAAAGATCCAACTTGTCTAACTCATGAAATCTTCACTTTTCTGTCCCAAAATCTTCCCTAAAACTATCAAAGCTTCTGCAATGGGCAAAGCTGGGTGTCTTACAGCTGCAGATTTAGGAAACCACAAGCTGAAGGAGCTACCAGAGGAGACAATCTAACTTAAATGAAACTGTTCCCAAGACCTCCTAATGAAGCAGCCCTCTGTGAATTGTCTGGTAACTTCTGTTCAACTAAAATATAACTTTTCTAAAAGTTATATTGGTTTAGAAGCACACAAACAGAGAATCTAACATCTAATCTTTCTGCCAGCTTCTATTTCCTCACTATAAAAACACATGCCTAGTTTCTGGTGTTAGCTGACAGCACCAGTTCCTCTTGCCTGTGACCACTATTTTTTCCCCATAAGGCACTATGACCATATCTGCTCTCAAGCTTTTCAATAAACTATTCAAATAGGTATTTTTTTAACTGTATTGCATAAGGCATTTTCTCTGAGTCTTCAATCATTTAATGCGTCTACATCTCTCTTTCTCCTAAAGCTTCTTCAAGTCCCAAGTCCCAAGCCCCGTGATGCATCCTAGTATTGATCTCACCAGTGCCTCAAAGAGACACTGATGTCTCTGTCACACCTAGAAGGAAACAAATCACCCCCATTTGCTCTGAGGATGACACATGCATACTCTAGCTAATGACAGATGCTAAATGCCTGATCATTCTTGATTACGATAACGCTATCGAGCTGTTACACACAAAATCATCTGCCGCTGCCTCACAGCTCTGCCAAGTTTGGGCTGGTATTCATGGACAAGGCAAAAGGCTGGTCCAGGGCACAAAACCCACTGCTAACAAACCACTAGAGAAGTTCTAAAGCAACCATTTCACATGGGCAAAAGTGCACTCTCTCAGAAATAAATTTTAAGACATTGTACAAGAAAAGTTAAAAATTCGTGAACGTCTGTACAGAAATTTTAGCCACACTAATGTATAATGTAGTAACAAACAACATAGTAAGCAAACAACAAACAACATATTTATGAAAATCAAACCCCCTTTTCTATCAGAAGCAGAACTAGTAGTCAAGATAAATCAACACATATTCTGTGAAAAAGCTCTTGTGATTTATTCCTTTAGCTGCCTTTAAAAGAGGATAGTATTTTTTCTTTCAGAAAATTTTGCAGAAATCTCCTAGCTTTTAGTTAAATTTACCTACAATGAAATGATAATTTCTGGAATAATTAGGCCATGGAAAAGTGCATTTTCCACTTAGGTTCAATCAAGACCTTCTCATTCATTTGAAAATTATTTTGTGACTCAATATGAAGAATGGAGGGGACATGGTAAAAATAATTTTTTCTCCCAGTTTCTACACACCTACTACAAGCTTTAGGCACACAAAATTAAACCTATTCAAAATATGAATTGCCTCTTTTGACTTTTTTCCAGGTTAAGTATGAAATCTGTTCTACGGGAAATGCTTATACCCACACATGTGCAAATCTTGACTTCTGAAGCATAAATTATCTCCATTGATGTTAACTCTTTAATGACCCAGCCCAGAGATCCTGTAATCACCTCTCCCCATGAAACAGGTCACAAAGGGAACCACACTCAGAAATTAATTAGAAGTTCATACCCCCCACTTAAAGTAACTACCCTGGTCCTGAGCAATGGCTTCCTTTGGCCTTTTCTCTCTGTTTAGTCACACAGCACAACAGCTTCACACCATTTCTTTATCTCCCCTCTCCACCTGCCAAAAGGAAAAAACAAAAATGCTGGAGTAGCTCATTTCATGCATCCCACATGTCTCACAGGTCAGAAATGATACAGCTCAAGAACACTCCAGCTTGGCAACAAGGTGAGAAACCAGGGCAGCCCCCAGGACTATCCAACCTGCAGAGGAGGCCGCTGCAGGATGAGGAAGGTGCAGATGAAGAACCCTTCCCTTCTTGGGCTGTATATGTAGCTCTGCATGCACCCAGAAGAGCTGCAGGCCTGTCCCACCACCTCGCTTCTGGCCTCCTTATGGTGCTCTCCAAGGCTGCAGCACAAAACAAACCTTTTAGGTGAATTTTCACAGGGTTATAGCTTAGAAAAACGTTAATAGTAGTAGACACAGTGAGCTTTTGGAAAACTTCTGAAGGCAACACTCCACAGCTTTCAACTTCACTTACATAATCAGAAACAGTATTACTCCCTTTGAAAGCCAAAATGTTGCATAAACTGACATAATTTAACAAAAAAAATTGTAAGACAGGTGGGAAGAGAAAGAAGGGCTTGGGCTTGGCATTTTTTTCCCCTCACATCAACTCTAGCAAAATATTTGTAGCTGAACTCTGGGTTTTTTGTTTTATTCAACAGGAACAGCAAATCCAGACAATAAGTACATTTCTCAACCAAAACTTCTCTGTCATATTTTTCCCAGCAACTCTTCCAGCCATTAAATGGTTTTTAGGCAAACCTACTAAACAGCTGCTTAATATTTTCAAGTAGTTTTGGTCCAGGTAGCATCTGCCAACCTCTTAGCTACATTTAGTATCCTCCCACAGCTGAAGCCTAACAGACTTCTCTATTGAGACTTAAATCAGCAGCCTCTTTGTCTCCATGCAACTGCTCTTTTACTGGAAATGGTATGGCAGCACAGAGAGCACAACAAGAATTGAAGCAGCAAAGCTGGTAGAAAATTTCTTGTCTAAAAGGAAAAAATGCAAATTCCCACTTAATTCCTTACTGGAAAAAATAAAATGCAGGCCCCTCCCTCCCTGCAGCCACATGGATGCTGTGGCAAAGGCACATGCAGGTGCAAAACAGACATTTCAGTGTTCACAGTCACTTGCTCCCTGTCATCCAGTTCCAGTTCCTTCCAGGGAATGGGTTTGATGGAATGATCCTTAAGGGCAAGTAGCGGGCAAGGAGCAGACTGCTTTACATGCTATCTTTCCTTCCTATGAAGGAAATCTCTCCTCATGTAAATGAGCTTCCCTACAGTTTACATCTCCTTGCAGGATTCTCTCAAGTTTTACAAATGCAGAATGCTGAAATTCCACACTAACTTCTTCCTTCTGCTTAGAATTATAAGAATGTGGGTTTTTCAGTGTTGGGCATGTTCTTAACCATTTGTAGGAACAACACCAGGACTGATGCCCCAGATTTACTTAACATTGTTAATTGTCTTCTTCTAAAATACAAAACCAAGAATATTTGTGTTTAACACCAACCATTTACAAAGAAAATAAATAAATAAAATAAAAGTACTGGCAGTGTTCAAAGCTAGGCCTGTGATGTAGTCTGGCTTCATTAACAAAAAACTGTGCTGTGCAAGTTTGCCATTTAACACGATCACTACCCCCACTCCCCAAGTACCTTGTAAGATCAGATTATTCGTCACTAGGTGAAATCAGAAATCCATCATCCCCTGACAAATGGTACCTAATACCTTAGCATTAGACAAACACAGACACCTGACCTTTGACAACTTGTTTTACTTAATGATCTTCAATTGCTGTCAGTTAACAAAACATACAAAAGCAACAGCAATGCTTGGGGAAAAAAAAAAACCAAACAAAAAAATCAGCTGTACTTGCACCTAACACTTCAATACTCACCTAATAAAGTACTCTAACTATAACTTACACACAAAAATGGTGGTTTCATATAAAGTTTGCTTGGGGAAATGTTGATACCTGGTTGTTGATGACTGGTCTTCCCTATTCTCCTACTTGAAAAATGCAGTTTATAAGTCTATCAAAAAAGACACCTTCCAACATTTTGCCTTTTAATACACGTAGGCTACAGGCAATTTTTTTCCAAAGCTTTTCTCCTCCATAATTCTAATGAAGCAATCACCACAGAAGCTCTCTGTGCAATCCTTGACAAAACCAGCACACAACCGTGTCACAAACACCACTAACCAGTACCTGGTGCACTCATTCTTCCAAGAACAGACTCCTAAACACACGTGTGGACACACACACCCCCCCCCAAACCCACAGCTACACTTGTTCCAGGTTAATGCATCCACTCAGCCTCAAGTGGCCAGTGCTAAGGTGCACTCAATTTCTACTGTAGCCATGCATACAAAGGTAAACATTTCTGAGTTCAATTTGGCTTCATACAATAACCATAAAGAATGAGAAGAAATCAATTCCTTTCCCTTAATGCTGCAGGAGATGTTTAAGATTAGCCAGGTGGTAAATTCCATCCTCACTTTTATCATATTTCCAGATACAAAATGCTGTAAAACTTCTTTGTTACTTACTATTTGTTCATTCTGTAGGAATGAAAATATGAGTAGTATTTCACTTTCTCAACTAGTCGTTTCTTCTTTTATTTGCCAAAATCTATTAATACTGACCTCAGAAATGGATTTAATCTTCCCAAAGTTTATACCCCTAGATTCTATTACACTATATTCTTCCCTATTCCGACAACATAGTTCTATAGCAGATAAAAGTGGATTAAAGACATATTGAGGATTATAGATTATGCAGTTAGAACAAACACAGGCAAGTATTTCAAATAGCTGACCCTACAGAAAGGAATCACATTCTGTTCTCAAGATGACATATAAAAATAGAAAGCACATTCCACTAGGAAAATATTTACTTAATAATTTATCATTTAAGAACTACTACTGTACAAATTAAAGTACAAAGGCAGCATATTGAAATCAATGTGAAGACATATAAGCAGTGATTACAATATTGCTTCAATTTTGATTGTGATTGGATTTACAAAGTTTACTCTATTCCAGCATGAATCACACTTCTGTTTCCCCTGAATGTCTTACAGTTAAAATCAATTTAAATTCAAGGAGAGGCTGAGAAACACAGTACTGCTGGAAAGTCTAGAAATAAAAGGATAAAAATCTCAAAGTATCCAACTGGAAAGAAATGCCAGTGAGATATAAGAACCAGTTTAGTCCAGACATTAATAACTTCCTTAATGATCTATATGATTAAAATAGCCTATAGATAACATCTTCTGAGGATATTAAATAGAGAACTTTGAATAGCAGTAAAGTTAGAAATAATACAAAGGAACCTAAGCAAATTCCTTACATGGCCAGAAAATAAAGTGAAATTCAGTTTGGAAAAACACCAACTAATACATCTGGGAAAAATAATCCCAAATATAGATATTCAATATGGACAAGAAACCTGGGAAATAACAATGCAGCAAAATTGCACTGACCACAAACGCAGCATGAGCTCCAAACCGAGGAGAGGGGACAGGACGGGACTGTCAGTCCAGCCAGTAAATCGAGGAACAGGGGGGAAGGTTGAATTACTTTCCTTTCACCCATTTGACTCCTCTCCCAAAAGGAAGCACACGTCTGGGCACCCTATTTAACTCTCTGCAGCTCTGGACACGAGACAGGTCCTGTTGCTCTAGACATGTACAACTACGTGGACAAAAATATTACCATGTACTGGATGCTTTCATTTCAAAAGATCAGCTGTAATGAAAGAACAGTCTGTGCCTTATTATTGTATATTATGTGTTGTTGTAGAGCTTGTCCATTATATTTGGGGTATCAGGCTTTTTTAATCCAGAAGTGTAATACTTATCTAAAAACAAATAAACATGAAAATATATGTTCTTTTCCAAACCATTTGCTTTTTATTGACCATGAAGATTTGGCACATTTCACCACAAGTGAAATAACTTTGAAGATGCTGGCTCTCAAATAAGTTTTTCCATAGTGTGATGCCTGTTTGGCACAGTTGACCCTGGCATGAACAAGGGGAGACCAATGATGCAATCATGTCAAACGAGGTCACCTTAGAATCTGTTCTGAGGGGCATGTCAATCTTCCTCTCTGCTTGTTCCTTACCAAACAGGAAATAAAACAAAAATTGCTTAGACATACTTCAAAGCCTCCTTTTAGCCACTTACTTCTGATTCTAGATATTATGGCATTCTTTCATTAGGAAAATATCCTGAAAACTCAAGAAAAGTACTTTACATTGCTAATATAAATGAGAATCTCTCCAATTCCCTTACACTCTCTTCGGACCAGCTCAGAAGGATATACAAAAATTCCAAGAATGATTTGGTTTTCATGAGGGTTCTTTTTCCTTTTCTAGAGGACTGAGGTGGGGATGTCCCCCTCAACCATGTTAGTTGGAAGAATCTGTCCACTTGAGTTCTAGAAATACCTGAACCAAACCTTGAACTTGTCCCTTTTTGCCCATGAAGCAAGGTGCTCCAAAAGCTGTTTGTTTAACTTGATTGTGAGCGTTATGGACATGGTAGTTTAGGGACAACAGGCCACTGAAAGAAGAGGAACAAACTTGTCCTGGGAAATTCAACATATTGCTCCTGCCTTTGGAATTTTCTATTATTAGAAGGAGACAAAATATTGAGATATTCTGATTCTAGAGAAATCATAGATCATCATATTGAGAGATCACTGACCCAATGGTTGCCCATTTCTTGAAAGACTGCATCATTTTTATTTGGGGCGTTTGTTTGTTCTTCCTGAAATTAAGGAAGAGTGAGAAATTTCACTCTGTGACCTGAAATTTCATAGTTAATGAGAGGATGGGACAAGCATAACCTCAAGTATTTTGTTCTTTCTCCTTCCTTGCTAGAACTCCTTTTGACTCATCACAATTAAATGTCTAGAATTTTTCCAGGAGCCTTTTCACTGCTTATGCCTCACCCACAATATAGATCCCAGTTGCTCATTTCTCCAATATTAAGGGACTTGCTGCACTTCTCTTCACTTGTGGCTAACGAGACTTAACCTGGCAGCTCAGGTGATATTCTAAAGCAGTTTACAGCAACAGACACTTTTTTGAGATTACGGCATCCAAAATACAGGCTAACAACCACCTTGATGGGCTACCTCTTCTTTAAAGTGCATCTAAAAAGCCCTGCATCTCCCACATACCCAATAGGTGTGCTCCCATATGTTTGCCCTCCAACACACCCTGAGGCAATGGCATCACTCTTCCCAGAGCCAAAGCCAGGTGCTGGAACTTTACCCACAATCTCCATCACTTAAGACAGACAATTCTGGAGCTACTCTTCTCAAAAGGGCTAATAACCATTTCCCTCCATCATCATTTCTAGTCCTAAAAAGAGAAACTGGAGTGGCTTTTAGTCTTGAGTAAATTACCTGTTAAGGTCTAGGTTTTGTCAAAAGTATATACAGATTTCTACTAAGATCCTCTATTAGAGGCAAATCACAGTGGTGGCTGTCGTCCCCCCCCCCACACTTTGCCTTTTCACCCTTTTTGCACTTTTTAAAGATGAGTAGAAATTTCAACCACAGCAGTTTCTTAGCACTGCTAGGGAAGGAGGTTCATTGTTTTCTAATAATAAGCAGGAGCAGGGGGGGGGAATAAAAAAATCAAGAGAGTACATGGAGGAGAAAGGACAAGGAAAATTACAGCTTGAATAACGGAAAGGGAAGACTGTCTTGTAGTAAGGTCTGATTACTGCAACAGAGGCAGGATGGAGCCAACATGTTCTTCCCAGGGTGGATCTCCATCCTGACAGGTCTAGTCTTGTCTCCAGAAGTGCAGACAAACAACCACTGTAACACATTGATGGACCTTAAGAAGATGATCAGACTACTTTTTTTTCCTCTATAAATACAGCTGATTTTATTATATTGAGATTTTCAATAACCTCTGCAAGCCACTCCACCTGGAATGCTTGTTTACATGTATGAGTGAGTTTTATCACCCTCTTGTGGAAAAATCAGTGAATTGTATCCATCAGAGGTATAGGAAGAAGTAGAAAGTAGGAGTAAGGAAGGCAGTGGTAAAGCAGAAGCAAAGAAGAAGAAAGGAGAAGTAGGGACTGGGTGGAATAAAAGGAAAGTGAAGGAGAACCAGGATGACTAGTCCTAACATAGCACCACCTCAACTTCTTCAAAAAGCTATCCCAAAAATGTTCTTTGAAAACACCAAAGACAACAAGCTGCCAAATTTACTCTCCCTTGGTAACACTGACAATATTCAACAAATAAGTTGTGCTCTCTGCAGTGATTCAAGTTCTGTCTCAGCTGTAATCACCATCACTTGCACTTCTCTTTCCACCTAGATGGGAAAACATTTCTCTATAAACAGTTTTGAACAGTTAACCTTGCGTGAAGTCAGAAAACACTTACTAGATAGACTTTCTTATTTATAAAGAGACTATATATAATATCTGTGCCCTGTTGCTGGAATGGGAAAGTGGAGAGCACATGAGCTAAACCTGCAAAGAAAACTCATGGATGTTTATGCATTCACATTGCACCCTACTGGGTAACATAAAAGAAAAATAACAATATTTAATTCCTCTAAAATCTGGAATAATCCCTTCCTCAATTTCTGACTATCCCCAATATAAATTTGTAATATGAGAAATTTAACTTGCAGTAATCTTCTTTTACAATATAATCCATACGCAACAGCAATATATTCAAAACTTTGAAAGCAACAAACAAATTTACAGCCACTTGCATTTTAAAACTTGAAAATCCAAGTTTGGTACAAGCACACACAAAGGAGAAGCCAAGAAAATCACATTAATGTTAAATCAAACTCATCACACTGAAACGAGGCACAGAAACCCCAAATAGCAAAAGGCCACCTCAGATCAGGTAGATACCACAAGCACAGTGAAAAGATAAGAGATCTCACACAATATATCCCTAAAACTTACTGAAAATCTTCCAGGAATCCCACATAAAACTACAGACCACATCCAACACAAACCACACTTACTTCCTCTTAATGACACTAAATAGTTTTTCTGATGCTCCTCAAAAAGTTAGAAACTCATTAAAAACACCAATTCTAATGATAGATCTCCTTAACCTTATGGTAAAAGAATACCTGAAGAAACACTTCCCTCTCGTTACACAAAGTACATTTACACCCAGCCACCGTTCACAGTGAAAAGCATAAAATGCAAAATCTGACAGCAAAGTGCTTCTCCAGACAATACACAATTTCAGCTCAGCCTCATTCTTCATGAAGGTATCTGATTTTTCTGAATAAAAATTACTGTATCTGAGTACTTAACCATTACCTCCAACTGGGGGAGTCAAGTCCTAAAATTAATACTTTTACCAGAAAGTACACACTGTTATCTGCATTTATTCATCATCCCTGAGAAATCACTGATGATTTACTTTACCTATCAAGTAAGGAAGGACAAGTCTGCAATTGATGTTTTGCAGCAGATACATCTTTTCAGATTAATAATTTATTTTTTTTAAAAAAATCCTCATTATGCACAAACTTTTATAATCAGAACAACAAACTGCTTGCCTCCACCTCTCTCACAACTTGGTCAGTTCTGAGGTCCAACATTAAGTTACTAGAACAGGCTCTTCAGATGAGGGAACACAAGAAGCTACTGTTCTAGGAGAGCTCACAACACATCCAGTGATGTTCAACAGACTTTACAGCAACCTGCTATTCTGTTTTTCCTCTTAGGAAGCTCCCCAGAAATGATCCCTTTCACTTTCTCACCTTCTGCCCATTTAACCAAGTACATCAGCTCTGTTATTAGGTTCCTTCTCTTCCCCAGACTCCTGGAGATGCTAGGGAAAGGACCACACACTCTACATGCAAGGAAACTACCACAGCTGAGAACCTGCCATACAGATCAGAAAGGAAAAAATAGTGACAAAAACTGATAAAGAGTATAAATGCAAAATAATGACCCTTTTCTATAAAAATGTTAGTGGTTTAAAATGAATTTATATTACATACTTTGTTATATAAAGTTGTATTACTTGAAACCTGAGTTAATATCAGACATACTGTGACTTGAAAAATAAACAGGAGATTGAAAAAATACATTGTTTTATTAAACAAATCTAAGAATATATATGTTTCCAAAATTATACATGTCACTATTGATTAGAAAAACCTATTGATGAAAAACTTTCCTTTACTGTAATTCGTTAGTACTCCTGGTCAAAACTGATTCCCCTGTAGCTTGACTTAAAGACTTTGCTCAAAACAGACAATTTTTTCAATCAAGTGCAAGGGCACAAAAGTACTTTACAGTGGTTCTCTGGACAGCTGCCTTATCTTCTGAAAGTGCTTGATAGAGATCCTCAGACTGTAGCTGCAGCAATTTTTTTCAGCAGAGAACCACGCACACGGAAGCTATCAACCCTACATAAAAGTTCACCACCATCTCAGTGCTGCTGAATTAAGTGTTTGAGATGACACAAGAGCAAGCCCATCACTAAAGCTAGGAGGAGGTGTAATGTTTTTAGCAATCTGGTTTACACTGTGGCCCCACAGATGCTTGTCTCACCACAGATGAGAGACAGTGCACTGTGGTGCAAACTTGGGAACTTCTCAAAGGAGCTTTGCCACCAGAAAAACCCCTGATGTAACTGCACCTGCAATGATGACTGACACAACCAGCGAGGTTTCTAAGATAAGCTCTGTCATATCCTTCTGAAATAAGACTCTTGTATTTTTCTATCAGATTTTCCTTAACCCTTTCTGAAGTAATGTGTGCCCGTGTGCTGACACTTGTGCATCAGACAGCTCCCAAGATCACACGATGCCATGGGAGCCCATGAAAGCCCGACCCTACCAAACCTCACTGAACTCGGTGAGTCCTCTTCTCTGTTCCTTCTAAGGATTTTGCCTGACTGAGTCAAAGAAACAGTAATAACTTGAATGAAAAAACTGTAGGTGAAAGGAAGTTACCCTGAATCTAAAAATAGTTTTCTGTCCTCCTCCCACTCCCCAGAAAGCATAAATGGAAGTGCTCTTCTCTCAGGGAGGCAGTAGCTTACAACAGATCAAGATGAAGCGGGTGCTTCCTTACTATAAAGCTGCACCAATGAACAGAAGTGCATGGGGAATACTGAATTTTAAAAACAAAGCAGAAAATTAAACAAGTTCAAACTCTAAACTTTTTATATGTGGCACTGAATATATAGATAACTTATTTATATACACATTATACACATTTAATATACACAAACACAGATTTTATAAATACAGATAAATCCAGAAATGTGAAAAGAAACATTTCACAACAGTAAAGCTCCATACTGTATTCAATTACAAAGGCAGCACTGTACTTCCAACAATCATATATAATATACAGAAATAATTGCATGACTAAACTGTACCTTACACTTGTCAAAGGTACTTTGAGAAAGTAATATAAAGAAGGTACTTATTAAAGAAACAGGAGGTTCTATTACAGACCCATAGGGTTACACTTGGACACAGAAAGTTGTAATATTATTAGAGAAATATACCAGGAAACATATTATCAGGATTTTAAATTTAATCTCATGAAGAGCAGAGAAATAAATTTTACACAGTGACTACAAGTTACTTTAGTTTAAAAATAAATAAAAAATAGAAAAAGGGGGAAAAAACAAAGAAAAAAAAGAGAAAAAGGAAGTGATAGGAATGATCATCACTCAACATTTCAAGAAGGTAGACTGAAAAATTCCAGAAGCAAGTTAATTACACTGAAAGATTCAGTTTAAAAGGCAAAACAAAACAAAACAACCTCCCTCCACAAACAAAACCCAACCACCACAGCTATAGGAAAATCGCCAGACCCAAAGAGACTTAGAAATAAATAATGACAAGTGAATGGAAACATTAGAAGATTGGGGCTAAGCTGACAGAATTTCCCACCAACCACAGTGTGCCCAACAGGCTGTTAAGATAAGGAGATATTCTTTCACTAGGTTCTTAATTTCAAGTCAGCATTTCCACCACACATGCCCACTTGCTACAAACGTAGCTCTACAAAACTACATTCCAAATGTGGGAGACAATAACAAGTGGAAAAAATTCAAAAAGGCAGAAAGTAATTAGTATATGGTCCTTTCTGAACACCACCAAACAAATACTTCTTAAAAACAACCATAAACCTTTAAGATTATTGGAAAGAATTATTCTACAACCAACAGATGTTGAAAAAGTTAAAAAGAAATAGAAGTACATGCTCAAAAAAAAACAACTGTCAAGAGCACAAGAGAAAGTGAAGAAACTAATTACATATGACAAGAACCTCATACATCTTAAGAAAAAATAATAAATAGGCTTAAGTCCTTCTCCCTTTGGGACTAGGGCCCTATTCCCAAATCTTACACAGAGATGGCTCATTATGTCCAGATTTATTTCAACCAGAATGGGCACAGAAATCCTAAAAGTAGTTCCAGGATTGATGTTTAATTCACCATTGATTATGTACAGCACAAACCAAGCTTCAGTGTTTCTTCCACACAACGGATTAGGAGTCCTGGGATCTATTTCCCATTATGGAAATAAAGCTAAATTTTATTCTGAGAAGTCATAACCACTATGACTCTAAATTCCTGTTTGTAATTTAGGATACTTAGCTTAGGTGCATTATTAACAGCTTATTGATAACTGTAAAGCATTCCAAATTTCACAAATGGAGAGCAACACAGAAAAGTCAAGCAGCCAACACCCATGGAAGTCAACAGAAAATAGAAGCTGTATCTTTCTTCTTCTACAACTCCAATTGTTACTGTTTCCCACATGTACAATTCTGAAGGCAGCAGCTGTTAAGTCTGAAAAAGCCACTTCTTATGATAAAGGAGATTTTTTAAAAAATCAAAAGTAGCTGTATTTGAAAAAGGTGCACATCTGCAGTTCTCAGTCAAGAGTCTTTTTGAGTTGGTAGGATTTCTTTTACTGTTTAGGAAGTTCAGCATTTGACCTATAGATAGGATTCATAAGAAAAGCTTATAATAAAATCTCAACTATAGGGAAATAATATAATGATCAAAAGCAAACAGCAAGTGAAAAGAGATTTTCCCTTTCTGCCTATGCAATGCTCTTTTGTTACCACTAGAGCAATTCTTTAATGCCATGGAAACTATCTGATAAACGTATTAGAAGCTCAATAAATTTCATAATATTGAGGTAGCAAAGCCTTTGGTATTGTTGACAGAGAACTTCTGTTCCAAGTGCCTATTTTAAGAAAGAAAAATTGTCTAAAAATAAGAATCATGCTTTGAGCTGTTTTCAACAAAAACATACAATAGTTTCAGAAAACCTGAAAGTAAACCACACTAATTATATTAGATCATTGGAAAAGAGTGGGAGGATGATAGGAAAAAATAGCACACCTTGAAATTAGAAAAATGGGATACACTGATTTAAAATGTAACACAGTTACTTTTGGATGGGTTTCTTTACCTAACTTGGGTATTTTTACTGAGAAGGGGGAGATGGGAAGAATACTGTGAATTACATGCATGTTTTCTGTCTAATTTCTCAAGATCTTAAACATGCATTCATAAGGCATATGATCTTTTTAGTCATCTCCATGTATGTCTTCACCCTCTGGACACTCCCCTACCATTACAGATACTGGCAGAAAAACAAATTAACTCCCCCTTCCCCTTTTATCGGTGCTACTGAAATGGCTCTGCCTTCACGTGCCCAGTACTACAATATACTTTTTCCCCCAAAATTGCTTTCTAACAGTGAGCTCCTACCCATCGACCTTGATAGACTTTTACACAAAAAGAGTATTTACACAAAATTCTCCAGTAAGTTACACTTTATCCAGTGCATGCACAACACAACCTCCCTCTACAGAAGCAGCAGGGTTTGAGGCATGCCACAAACCTGGTTACCAAACTTGGGTTGACTAAGGCATGGGAGTGGAAGGACTCGTTCCCAGGAAAGGGCCCTCCACCGGGACTGGTCTGCCACAAACCAGTTATCTAGAGGACCTGCCAACCTCAATGATACCAACAGCCTCTTTACAGGTAAAAACAAAAATCAAAAGCCCTAACACACTGCAAGTTACATCAGGCAAAGGCATGAGAACATTTAAAAGTGCATGTGAGATTGAGACATAGGGAAGGGTCTACATACTGAAACTGCAGGATGGTTGTACCACAACTCCGATATGTACTTCCCATCCCATTCCTCTACACTTGAAACAATGGAGAAAAGGCTGGTTTTAAAGTGTTATATTGGACATTAGTCATATTAAAAAGAGATAATGACGAATTAGATTTGGTCACAGCGCAATAAATAAAAATATAACTAAATTATGAGAAAAGTTAAGTCTCTACTGTAGGCAAACAGAGCAGCTTTTTGGCTTGTGGCTTTTGAAAGCCTAAACTCAGCCCAACAGTCTCAAAAGACACATCTTGTTTTCTAAATACATTAAACGTTTGTTTAAAAAAAGATACAATGCACACACTTCTTAAAAAAAAAAACAACAAACCAAACCAAACAAAACCCCAAACCACAAAAAAACCCAACAGTAACTACTTAATTTCTCTGTACTTTTTTTTCCTGGAATAACCAATACTGAACATTCCAGTTCTTCTTATTACATTTCCTAAACAGCAGGTTATCCATCAGACTTGTACATAGCATCAAAACATACTGTCTCTTCTATTTTTCTTTCCTGAAACACTTTCATTACCAAATGAACAACAACAACACTGACTTATCTATCTGTTTTTGCAACAGAGGTATGTATGTTCACAGAAGGCACCAGACTGCATTAAAACACTACCAAAACAAGCCATTTCACTATATATGACTCTGCCCCTAGGGAAAGGAATGAGAGCAGATAAGATGTGACAGATGTGTAGTCACGTCACTTAATACACTACTGGAAGGTGCTCAAATCATTATGGTGACAGGCATAGTATAAAAACTTGCAAAAAAATGGACTAAGCATTTATGTACTTTTCTGCATACATGATTCTTGTAATCAGAGAAGATACTGAAGTCCATACAAGTGCTGTTTGAGAGAAGGCAGCCTGCAAAGGTCAATATGCAATACAGTCATTTAAAAAAAAAAAAAAAAAAGGAGCACAACCATGTATGTTTTTGTCAGCAAAGCCCCTCCCTCATGAACATGGAATATGTCTAAGTTTGAATTGCAGCTCTGTCCTCTAAAACTTCCCTGTACTGAAATTTATTTCTGAAGACGTTTAATTAAACTTGAAATTTACCTAAAACAACAAGTTTAAATAAACTTAGCGACTGGAGATCTCCAAACTGATTTCATTTTTCTGAGACTTTAAAAAGCCGTTTTGCTGAAATCTCTTCTCTGTTTTGGTTTGAAAGACCCAAACAATGAGGATAAAAGTGGGAGTCATGTGGTTACTAGACTGAAGCAATAGGACTAGTCATTTCTTTGAAGATAAATGTAAACCTAAGAGTTTAAAAAATGAGGATTTTCAGGCAATTGGCCAAGAAAAGTATGAAAAACGCAGGAGAAAATTGTTTCCTCACTTCTTTCAGGTTTAATAATACTGCATGTTACAAATACTAATGTAGGTCAAGAATAGTTCTAAAGAGCAGCATGATTTCTAACTGCCAGCATCCCTTCAGCAGGGACCGAGACCACTGCTGTTTCAGATAGACAGTTAGGCTCAAATCCTGCAAATTAATCTGCACAGGTAGATCCCTATGCCTCTGGGAACCTCTATTTAGACAAAGAGGGAAAACTAACTCACAGGATCAGATTCTTAATTTGAAGCTGGACCACTGTAACTCATTATGACACTAATCATAAATGTCTCACCAACACTCTCTGCTCCCCATCTGTTTTATCTTATTATAGTTTTATATCTCAATCCACTGGACTAGAGCTACAGTAGCCAAATTAAGCACCTGCACATGTCTGTGTTTCTGCAAGACCAGGTCCTCAGACAAAGGCAACATTTTTCTTATGCTCGTGAACATGCACACGCTATTCCCTGGATGGGACTGCACAGCAGAATGAAATAATTGTAACATCCACTTCTTCATTTATACACATACAAATCCCAACGTTTCCCACTAATCTAGCCATTTAAGCCAAAGGATAAATCCCATTTACCTTCTGAAGTGTAGCAACCAGTATTTACAAAGGAAACAACCTGTGTATCAAAAAGGACCCGCAAAACTCTAAAACTGAGCTTTAAAATTATTTTAAAGAAGTATTTGCTTCTTTATCACACGGTCACAAAACAACAAGAAAAATCTGTAAAATAATACTCATTGCAGACTGCAAAGTCTAACCCACTGGCACCAACAGACCCTAAACTGAGAAATGCAGAAGGGGGAGCATCCTGGTAGAGCACTGCTCCAGGACTCCCACTCTTCTCTATGCTTCAACTTGGTCACTGTCAGGCACAACGCAGAGGGGCTGGATGGACCTTTCTTTTGCCCCAGTATGACCATGGGTGCATCCTTACAAATATCCCACACAAAGAAGCCCTAAATATTTTAATGACAACGCCACCAGAACCAATCCTAGAACCCTACTTCAATTAAAGACACGCATTAGAGCATGAGGTTTTTGTGGGGGTTGGTTTGGTTTGCTCTTTTGTTTGTTTTTTTTTTCCAACTTCTATCTTCCCATGAAAAAGTGTGGTTAAGGACTAAACCAAAGTGCAATTACACATTTATCACATATTTCAATACTCTGATTAACACATTTGTCAAACAGGTAGAAGAGGGAATGTGGGAAATAGACTTGCCCACAAAGCAAAAATGGGACAGGCATAATTTTACATCTATTAATCTTGCTATTTTCCAGAATTATCAGCACCAACTATGTTTATTTTCACTACTTATAGTAGCACTGAAAAAAAATCCAAAGAACTAAATAAACCATTGAGAATTCAATGTAAAAGAAATACTTCTGAATGGCAATTGTCCCCCCTGTTCCTCACCAGACAGACATAATTCTGAGAGGTGCTTTTGGCCCCTGGATTTATACCGAAATTCAGCGACAACTGGGATTTAGGGGAAGCATTCAAGATATTACAGAGATACTGGCATTCTTTCAAGAGTAGTATGCCGGATCATAATTTTCTTTCCCAAATTAGAGGTTAAATCTGTCAGCAGAAACTCAACTGGAGCTGGGATATGCAGGCTCTCAGAACAGCAGTGTCTTGCCCAAGACCCGATTGGCAGCATCTTTCCTCTTGAAAGGCTGCAGCTCATAGGACCTTTTGATTTCAAAAACCAGCAGAAGCCAGGAGCTGGGAGCTACCCGTTCACTAATGGTATGAGAAGGGGTCTCCTCAGTAACACCTTGCTGTAGGGCATTCAAAATATGTCTATGGGCTGCATTTGGCACCACCGTCACAGGCTGCAGACCCACATGTCAAGGAAAGACACTAAAAACCAGTTTCCCTCTGCTCAGAAGTAAATCAACAATAATTCTGGTAAGGGTAAATTCATGTCAACTGTCGAGGATTC
Source organism: Brachypteracias leptosomus (assembly GCA_013401335.1). Classification (NCBI taxonomy): domain Eukaryota; kingdom Metazoa; phylum Chordata; class Aves; order Coraciiformes; family Brachypteraciidae; genus Brachypteracias; species Brachypteracias leptosomus. The sequence continues at coordinate 206,481 of VYZX01001583.1, read as the reverse complement.
ACAAACTGAAATACACATAACCTGAGTGCCTTGAAAATTCAAGTCATGGTACGGGTTAATGTTAGAACTTTCAAAAGTATTGCAAACAATTACCACACCCTCAAGCCACAGATAAAATATTTTGTAGAGCTTAAATACATACATTTCTGGCATGAAGCATTTCTCACTGCTGGCAAAATTTCCCTGCAATTTCTGGCAATAGCGTTTAGAAGCTGGCTGTAGAGTAAAATTGCTTTATTTATTAAAAATCATCCTTGATCTTACCTTTTAGCAGGGGCAGGGGAGTTAACTCGATAGGCTTGCCCTGAGACCTAAACTGGGAGGAGCTTTGTGACCTCTTCTGTCTGGCTTTTCTGACGGACTTCCGAGAAAATCCGTCTACTTTATCCACTGATGGAGGAGTAGTTGGTGCTGAGGACATATCCCTACTGGAGGAAAACAAGTGTTACAAATATATTCCAAATGGATGAAATAGGTAAAGATTAACCTCAATTTTCCAAAAATCTTCTTTATGCACCACTCTCCTGCTGACAACCCACACAGGTAGACTGTTAAGAGAGTCAATCCACCAACACATGTACAAATTCTGTGGAATAAACTTAACGGAACAGTGTAATAATTCTTCTCACTCACTTCTTTATCCGTGTCTCTACTTTGCCAAAAATCCTGCAACGGGAAAAATTCAGACCTAATGCTGACGTCATTACATCAACAGAACTTCATACACCTGTAGACTTGGCATACAATTGTAGCCTTAAACTACATATTTTTTGGGACAAAGTAATTTCAGGTCATTCTGTAAGGGGCCATGCACGCTAAAGAAAGGGTACACAAAAAAAGTACAAACCTTTTTTTGGCACTAAAGTCATCAACATGCATAGGTTAAAAAAAAATAGGATGGAAGAAAAATTCCATTTATTTGCCACTCCCATATACAAGACACTATAGAAATTTAAGAAAGTATAGCAAAAAGTACTGTTCTGCTTCACAATTTCATTAACACTGACAGATTTTCCATATTGCTTCTTTATTCTCCATTTTTAAAATATTCGGTTATTTTCTTGTGAGTCTCTTTGCACAGTTATTCCACATTCTCACATTTCTGTCAGAACAGCAGCGTGGTAGCTGTAACTGTTCTAAGGGCACAAGCCAGACAAGGTTTCCAGAGAGAGGCAGGGAGCCAAAAACAGTTTCTGCAAGCAAAAGTTTGTTTGTTTCCCAACTCTCTCAGCTGGTCTAAGAAATAAGCATTGCTTCTTCCTATAGTACTTGCCTTGGTAGCATGTCTGTAGCTGATTCCATACTACTAATAAACACCAAAAGGAAACATTCAAAATGGGAATTAATCCATCCAGTTACTACATTTTGCCAGCCTTGTCCTGTCTGTTAAAAAAGCCCATCACATCTTCATGAAATACACGAGTAATACTGAAGGGAAAGGAGACAGAAGGAACTTAGGCCTACCTATTGCAAGCAGCTCTGTGTACAGTGAACTTCCCCAGCATGTGCATCTCTACTGAAACCAACAGAACCATCCTCATTAATAACACGATCATTAATAAAAGCAGCTCTGATGATTCCAGTAAGGCCACAGGCTCGTGCAAAGTTAAGCATTGGCATAAGCATTTGCAGGATCAGGGTCTTAGAACATGTCCTTGGAAAGCATTACTCATCCTCAATGTCTGTTGACTTCAATTACCAAAGTGAGCCGTGTGCTAAAAGTTGATTCCACGACATAGAGAACACTTTTGAGTACTTATATTATTAAAATATTTGGTTACTCATATGATTCATAAATTATTAAACCCATTGAAACAGTTATTTGGGTTTGTCTTTCGTAAGGAAAGCTTCAGAAAGTATGATTTATTGTAACAGTGTAAACAAGTTCCAAAAGCCACAAACTATTTCATGCAAAATTACATATACATGCACTAAATCTATCAAAAATGGAAGTATAAACTCCATAGCTTCTCCAAGAAAGCATGTGCAGCACCCAGAAGCTGAACTGTGCAGCTGGCATCACAATAATGAAAAAAAATCTTACTCCATCTTTTTGATTTCTCCTGAGGTATTCTTTCAGTACCAAATTATGCTGCTAAATATAATGTACTATCAGCAACATGAGCCTGTACTGTAAACTGGCCTTGTTTATCATCTAGGGGGAAAAAAAATGCCACCATCACCAGGGCATTCAGGCCCCAGCCAAGATTAATAAATAAAAAAGTCAGATAAACTGAAATAGAATGGTCTGTACTTTAGCAAACCCCTTCTAAGCTTCCAACAGTCCGCCAAAAACCATACAGACACAAAGTTACCTGTTACATAAACCAAATCCTGGAAATATCAGCAAAAATATATTCTTAAAACCTGAGCTGTTTGGCCCTATTTCATCTCACGAAAAAGATTCAGCCCCTCATCACGTGCATCATTAAAATGTAACTATTTCTGCTGAAATGCTTGCACGCTCTCCCAAAATTAAATCACCAAAAGAAAATAACAATAATAATGGAGAGAGACACTAAAGTAGATCACTTAAACTGCAGGATCATTGTGTCAGCAAGAAGCTTTACTGACACTTCTCTACTGTAAATTTAGTAACAGTTTCCCTAACCTGCTTTATAAATTATTAAAATCTAATTCTAATTCAACAAGACTACATCCAGCCTAACAACCTTACAGTAAACACTGATCTTTATTTTCATCCCTCCAAATGAACATTCGCCTCCCTGAATACACTATCACAGCCCAACCACCGTTTCGACGAGCAGCGGGTGAAAAAAAAAAAAAGCCCGAGATTATTTATTGTCTGCGAGTGGGAAAGCTGCAAACCCGGCCGCTGCTGCTGCTTCTTTCTTTCAGCAGGAGATCTTATTTTATTCCCCAAGTATTTGGGTAAATACGAAGCCACGCACATCAGATCTGCTGGTCCCCGGTGGCGGGGGGGTGGGTAATGCACGGAGAGGCGAGTGGACGTGAAAATACCGACGGATATCACCGGGGAAGGGAGGCAGAGGCTCGCTCCGCGCCCGGGGAAGCAGAGGTGCGATGAGCTGCCTCCCGCCCGCTGCTCTCGGCTGTCATTTCCAGAAGGCGGCCGCGGAGCCCCGCAGCTGGAACATGTCCTCCCCGCAGCCCCCCGCGCCTCCTCACCGTCGCCCGGGGCCTCCCCCC